>OMNV01004846.1:8271-22917 GCA_900303265.1 Brotula barbata | reverse complement strand
CATTATGCTTTTATCCCACCGTGAAGTTATTTGTACTGAATGAAGCGAAAAGAAGCTGAGAGGCTTTCCAAGTGGGGACAGAAATATGTTTGTGTGTGTGTGTGTGTGTGTGTGTGTGTGTACGTGTGTGTGTGTGTGTGTGAGTGCAGGAAGGAGTGAGGCCTCATTCAGGTTAAAACAAGTCAAGAAGATGGCTTTCATTTGCCCACGCTGTGTATGCAGGGAATACCAAGTTTGAAATTTCTGCATGTATTTTAATTGTCTATAAAAGCAAGTCTGGTTAAAGATGAATTGATTTGAGAGCAGATTCTATAACAAATTATTTTACAGTAGATTTGACGTAGTGTGGAGATTTCCCTTATTTCTCTTTCTCATCTTTAAATTAAAGCAAAAACTGAGTGTGATGTCACTTACCAACGATAACAACTATTTATATTCTCAACAATGACAACTCGTGCCACATATTTTAACAACTAGTCAGAATAAATATCTGAGGTAATCATCACATCAGTCAGATTAATGACAATGTAACTGTTCTACATTGTAATTATTTGTCATAAGATCTCTGTGTGTGTGTGTATGTGCATTCCCTGGGCATGTCAGTCCTCTCACACATGCTGTGCAGAGGGTCTTTGGTGATCAGTGAACCAGAGTCTGAGGGGTGAGAAAAGGCGTCTGACCGAAGCCATCCGTTAGCCAGCTGTCACCGGCATCAGTCTGTGAGGTCAAAGGTTGTCCCACCCAGTTTAACATGAGTGGAGGGACGTCAATACCTCAGTAACACCTGAGCGCTGACATCTGAGTGTACTGCAATTAGTATCTATGTCAGCGTGTCTTTATGTGTACACACGTGTGTGTTGTATCGATATAGATAAGTATATCGACAATTACAAATTTAAGAAAATTTTCCAGTGCAGGCTAGTGGCACACTTCAATTGGTAGAAGATGTGCAAAATGATGTCAAAGTTGATCTAATTTGTTTAGAGAACTTATACTATGATTTATTTGACAATGATGTATTGATGTTTAAAGATGCCACCCACCATACCTTTAAGTAGGTAATGGAGGGAGAACGACAGAGATACTTTGTCACTATCAGCACGTGAAGCTGTAGACAGACAGAACCCAGAGAGGCTTCTTCAGAGGAGCAGCAGGTGGGGGAGGATGGAGGAGAGGATGGAGGGAGGGACCGGGGCGGTTGGGAGACAGACGAGTTTATTCATGTTTTTTTGCGGTTTTATTGAAGATGAACGAAGACGTTTAGACACCCAATGTGCGGATCACAAGGTAAATTTTGTGAGCAAGCTGTCCTGCTCCACCCACAACACCCTCATTACACACAATAAGACACGGCCACACACAAAAGTGCGTGGCAGACTTGCGAGAGCAAGCCTGCAAAAGTGCAATCATAATGGGCAATGGCTGTTAGATGTTGTAAGTCTAGTGCTGTGATCACAAGCAGGGGCACTGCAAACATAGCAACTAAGATCTTTGCATATCCACACAGTGAAGATTTGCAAGTATGTGCACATCTAATCAGTATGATTCCACTCAGCCCAGTTCAGACAGTCACTGCAAACATGCAAGGGCAGACCTGAGGTGGGAATCATCTTGCCTCACCGATGGTGTCAAGTAGACAACAGCAGCAAACTGATACAGGCAGATCGTAGCCAAAAAATGGATTATTATAATTTAAATATTCTCCACAGTTATCATCATTTGCTGAACTCTCTGTCACATTTGTATAGTTGATGTCAGTTTCTGTCTTAAAAGCAGGATTGCCTTTGTCAGTGGTGTAAATTAACAGAGTAAAAATATTTAACAACAGTACTTAAATATGTTTAAGGTGACTTTCTACTGTAGTGGAGTAACTATTTTGCAGATCATTCCGTTTACGTAACTACATGATGTATCTGAGGGAAAATCTGTACTTTGGTTCTATTTGAAATAGATAGATTGACTCTAAGTTGTATAAGTTTCCCCTTGCAAAATTCCAGCACAACACTAAACAGAGGAGTCTTGAAAGTTCAACACATTCAATGTGCCCGCCAAAGTTGAAGTTCATCTTTAAATAAAGTTTGAAAAGTGCTAACTGCTTTTCCTCCTTGATATCTTGTTAATGTGAACCCAACTTTTATTTAAATACAGTTATTATCAAAAAAAAGTTAAGTAAAATTAACATCTGCAGCTAAATGACTTTTATTCAAGTATGTTTTCCGATGGGTCAATTGTACTTGTAATTAAATCATTTTTAAATGACATTTCTGCATTTTTGCTTAATTACAACTTTAAATGTGGTTGGGTGCTTTTTTGTAGAAACACAATTTGTTATATTTGAAGAAGTCATCTTAACATCCAGAGAGTTATCAATAAAACAAATGCTCTGAAAATATAATCTAAAAATCCGATATCTATAGCTCGAAAACAAAAAAACATGTATGTCACAGGCTTATCACTCCTGCCGTTGCCCCTGACTAAGGCAAAGATCGGTGGAAGATTTGGAGTTGGTCCCCATGCGTTGTGTGTGTGTGTTGGCTGCCTACTGCTCCTCATTGAGGATTGGTAAAAATGCAGAGAATTAATTTCCCTTTCAATAAAGTACCTTTCTTTCTGTAGTAATCTTTAAATAAACCCATCCAATCATTTCATTCAGACCAAACAAAATGATTGGCTGGACGAACTGCTTGTTACATATGCAACAAATGAAGGGGCGTGATTTTTTTATGGGTTGAATCACACACACTGCTTGCCCCAACATTACCTACCCTACCTTTAAGCGTCCTCATCCATCATTGGCTTTGACTCAGTGGACACCATCGCATGTACAATATCATGCAGCTCACCCAGAACCACGCAGTGCAGAGACCATTCAAAACAGCCACTAGCAGTGTCTGCCTACCAACACATAGTCCTGTGATATCGTCACAACACAATACGGCACACCTCTGGTTTAAAGGGGCTTACCAACAACAAGGGGACAAGCCTGAAGAAGCCTGTGCTCTGTCTGTCCCTTGTAGGGCTGATAATGAAATGCACCATGGTAAACTAGTACTACATGTAAATCAGCTCCTTAGCCTCATATGAATGACTGTGAGTTTTACAGCCCAAGTTGCCATATAAATCATTCAGCCAAAGCGCAATGTTGTCTTAATTGAAAACAACTTGAGAGAGATCTGCCCGTTGGGCTCAAACAACTTCTTTGAAAGAGCCTCAGTAACCGCAGGCAATTCCCACTGAGAAGCAGAGGAATTCATCACTGGATGGCTCCTTTTAACACTCTGTAACGTCTCAGGGGAGGATGGTTCAAAAACTCATCTCTCCCAACCTAAGGAAGTTGCATACACAGATACTTAGATTCGGCACAAATGACAGACTCCTCTTCTGAAGAAGCTGTAAGAATGAAAGCACGGACCCAATTGAGCAACTAATGAAATCAGCTCATCTCAGATTTTTTACTCCTACAGCACTACTTGACTGCATGTAGAAGAATCAATGTTGGCTTCATCTGCAACACTGATCCTCGCTAATTATGCTCTGTATCCGATTTTGGGACGAGGTCAGATGGAGAAACAGAGTAATAGGCGCAGCAGCAGCAGTAGTTGGGCTGCCCTGGTGTGGTAGAGGAACTACGGTGGTCAAAAGACTCACTTCTGCATGCCTCAACAGAATCAATATTTTGTTGATGGTGAGATGCAGACTTCGCTCATCCACATGGGACTGGTTTGCTTATACTCAATACATTCTTGTCACTTTTCAGGCTCTACAGAAGACATAGAACCAAAGTAACTTTCATTTCATATTTTCAACTTTTGGTGAAATATAATGAATAAATACCAATACTAAATACCCTCCGATTGTGATACATAACTTCAACATGAACTTGTTAACTTTACATGCATACATTCACATTGTGTGGGATATAGGCTTGCTGTTAAAAATGATTATTGAAATGTTCAAGGTGAGCAGATTTCTTCATAAACTAACTATAAAAAACTTTTATTGAAGCACCACATCCTCCCCTCTCTGTCCTGACATGCCAAGTGTGATTCAGTCTGTCTGTGAACTCCTCTCTGTGCAGAAATGGCTCCCGTCAGCCCACAGCCATAAATCAGTACACCTCAAACTGTCGCCATTTTTCACCTCTGTCTCTGTTTTTCTCTCTCTTTCAGTTCACTCAGGCTGTATTGGTTATCTTCATCACGTCTTTGATACTGTTGCCACAGAGTGCATCCAAGATTGTTGTTTTTGTGACTGGTTGGAGAACCAGGATGTTTAGAAATGTAGATCTAAACGTTGTGCTGGAAATGGTTGTTGTGGAGGTCAAAATGAGCAAACTTATTCGAAGTGTTCGAGTAAGCTCTCTTTGCAGCTGTGTGTGTGTGTAAAAAAAAAAAAAAAAAAAAAAAGGAGTGAATGAGAGAATGAGAAAGAAAGAGAAAGAGAGTGAGAGATCCTGGCAGGATTATAAGGGTGTTTTGTGAGCTTATGGAG
Organism: Brotula barbata; assembly: GCA_900303265.1. Lineage (NCBI taxonomy): Eukaryota > Metazoa > Chordata > Actinopteri > Ophidiiformes > Ophidiidae > Brotula > Brotula barbata. The sequence continues at coordinate 18,426 of OMNV01004846.1, read as the reverse complement.
ATGGCAGCACACAAAAGCTCTTCCCTCAGGAGAAACTCGCACCTGGGGAGGCACTTGTGAGTGTGTGCTTGTGTGTATGCGTGTGTGTGTGTGTGCAGGAGAGAGAAATCGTTGTGCGCAGAGGAACGCTCAGTGGGTTGCTTTGGAGGACAGATCCACTGTTCAAGCTGGATTACATCCCAAAAAGAAAGTCTGAACATCCACAAAGAGGCTCTGATGGAGGGCGGTATACGGATTTAGAAGCAAAGAAAAAGGGAATCACAGCCTTTTCACTTTAAACCTGTTATTTTCCTCAGACTTCCTGTGTTACCCCCTCAAACCTGTGCACACTTGGCCGGGGCCTGAGGCAGCGCAATACTTTGGTGCTATGGGATGGCTGAGGGTGCTACAGTGGGACTCACACCTGCTGAGTTTACTATATGTGACACTTGATTACTGCTAGTATTGTAGCACTCACTCACTCAATTAAAGGATATCACACCCTGTAAAATACTGGAACTTTGATGCCTCAACTCAAACACCATTACACACACGTAGGTAGACATACATACATTGAAATCGTCTAATAGAAAGCAAACATTTGTGATCAAGATTGACATCCACGGAAACACTGTGGTACACGGAATGTATTTTAAGAAGTAATAGAAGAAGGAATTCCACTGTTTTCTTTCCCTGTTCTCGAAATGCCAGAGCTGCTATAGGACACTCCTTGTAGAGTTGAAGGGGAAAACTAACAGGAATTTACCTGTTTCCTCCCGCTGAAAGTTGCCGCAGTGCTGAGATCCCTCATAAGGTGGGCTATCACAGAGCGATTGAAATAACATTAACAACCCTCAGACTGCCACTCAGCATCAGGGCTGACCACTAATTAGGCTTCGTATAAAACTCCAGGCTGCAGCTTAGTCCTCACGCCAGTCCAACACGGTCCCAAAAGTCATCCGCATCTCGGAAGCTAAACAACTCGTTGTTTGTTAAGGCGGCCCTGCTGATATTCGATATCATTGACTGTGGCGAACCCTCAATGTTTGTTGAACCTAGGCTTCATATCGCAAAAGGGGTCACAGTTGCTGCAGGGTACCCATACCCATCACGTGGGCATTGAAAAGTTTTAAAGTCCCCACAGGATAAACTTCTCATTTGGGCCTCACAGTAAAAAAAACAAAAAAAAACGAGTGTATGAACTCCTGTTCGACAAGGAGGCTCGTCCAACACAGTGAAGCTTGTTGGGCGGAGTTGTGCGTTTTCAGCCAGGTTGTGTTTTCCAGTGAAACCTTAGAATTGGATGTCAGCCTGGCCTCTCTCTCTCTTTCTCTCTCTCTCTCTCTCTCTTTCTGTCACTACATCAGCTCAGACAAGCAGATTAGCACTGCAGCGGCTCAGCGTGTCCCTCACAGCTTTCTGTATGTCACTGTTATAATCCCTGTTAACAAATCAATAGGTTACTTTACTAGGATGTCCTCTCTCTCTCGCTCTCGCTCTCTCTCTCGCTCTCTCTCTGTCTCTTATCTGGGCCCGTGGAAAAGCCACACTTGTACGATGACATTCAGCACAGGATTAAAGCCCATGTAAGACCCTCCTCGATTTACACTGCTGCTGCCAAGAGAGGGATCTCTACAACCACAGTCTCTCATGCAGACCTCCATACACACACACACACACATAAGCTCACACTGGAAGACACCACTACAGGCACGCAACACACACATTCACAGGAATGCACAAACACATTCACACATACCCACTTGTTACTTCACAGCAAAGGAGTCCCTGGACTCCCAAAGACACAATGAGACACATTCACGCACAAGGAAACTAAAGGCTCACACACAGACACTGACATTTTGTCATCTCAGCCATCCCCTTGATCTCCTCTGAAATACCGTTATCCTTACCAAGAATGAACACAAACACACATCTACAGTGCGTGTGTGCTTGTTTTGCCTGGACGCACAATGAGCCGAAGAGGAGAAGAGAGCAGATAGAGAATAGAAGTAGATTGAATACAGACTGGGTTTCAGTTTTCCAAAAGGCCAGACATGGTCAGGACCTGAGCTCAGATAGTGCATTGTATCTGGGTCAAATTGTGTGTATGTGTCTGTTTTGTGAATACCTCGAGGGGTTCGTTGGTCGGGTCTGGAGAGGATTCTCGTTGGAATGTGTTCTGATTGGGCTAGACAGTGATGCTTCTCTGATTGGTTGTTTATCCCCAGGCTTCCAGTTTGGGGGTTGCTTTGAATCAGCACATCTCCCTTACTCCCTGTCTGTTTCTGTCCTTTTGTCCTTCTTCTCTTTCCATCTCCATATCTTGTAGCATGCCGCTGGCTGTGTGTTTGATGTAAGTGTGTTTGACGGGCTAAAACAGAACCAGGAGTAGGCTGCTTCGCGTTTCATCCAAGTCAAAGATGCTCAATATGGAGATAGTTGCCCATGGTAACCTTGAGTGCTACGTGGCCAATCATGGTGTGCTTTGTTAAGGTCCGATCGCTGTATTGATTGAGAGGCATGAGTGCTTTGTGTTGTGTCAGTCTTCCCTGATGCTTATACAGTTTTTCTCTGGCTATTGTCGGGCTTTTAATGCCTAACAACTTGCGACAACTCTGCTGTTTAATGGTATTTTTCACCTTGTTACCAGATTCTTCTGCTGTTATTCTGTTATTGTTCAGACTTCACAGGGCCTAAAAATATGACACACACATCAACCTTCTCAGGAATACTCCGGAGACCTACATTAACCTTCCTGTGACACCCAGTTGAGTACCAAACCTTTCTTTGAAACACTGCCCTTACCCACCTGTAATTAAAACTGAACACCCAGTGGGAAAGAAAGGTAACTGAGCAAGAGAGGCTCACCTCTTGGACCTGATTATTCTTTCTCACCAAAAGCAGAGCAGAGCATGGCAGGATAAAACCTAATACCAGTCATCAATAGGTGCCATTGTGCTTTAGCCGCACTCTAATATCCTATCCAGGAGTGGCCCAGCCTGGCAGTGTGTATGCAGCAAGGCCTCAACCTTGCAGCTATGAGATTAGCTCCACTGCTGGGTGGTCCTCCAGAGCAGCATTGCAACTTACTGCATGCTCTGCATGGGTGATTGTTGCATTTTTTTTTTATTCATTCTTGATTTGATGTGCTCACCTCATGTCACCGATCACTTGCTTCAATCTTCGAAACACACATTTTTTTCTGTGCAATTGCACAATTCAGCCACCTCCAAAACACACCGCTTTGCTCGGCGCTGCAAGAATCTGCCATTGTGGAACAGTAAAATTTTGACTAAATAACGCCTAAGTATGTTATAGTGTTGAAGAGGAAGATGAAATGTAGCACAGGGAGTTGATACTCATAGACACGTAGCAGCTTCATGGTTGTTAGTCATTTGTTTTTCCTTCTTCCTTTGCTTTCTGTTTTACTTTCATCAGTGAGGTGGTTGTCATGAGCACAGAGCACATATTGCTGACACACGTACATACACATAGACACACACACACACTCACACACACACGTAAATGCATACAAACGCAGCTCACAACCCGGAGACAGACAGGTAGTATGACAGGGGTCGAGCTCTGGCAGGCCTGGCCTTCTCCCCATCTGAGCGGATGGGAGCAGAAGACAGTGTAAACACTGTGTCACTCACATAAACAAGGCCTTGCTCAGGTTACAGTGCACCGCTAGAGAATGCTCACCCTCTCTTTTATGGAGAAAGTATTTGTGTAATTTGTTTATGTGAGATTCCTTAGCCCTAATGGGGAAATGGCTTTTTCGGCATCGCGCTACACCTGAGTTCAATTTCACCACAGACAGATTGTAAAGATGGCATACCAGAGCGGACGTAATCCCCGTTTCTCCTCGGCATCTCAATTTAATTTCTCAGCTTTCTTCTTTCGTGACAGCATTCTTTGTCTCTGTCTCCCGTCTTTCTTTTGGTCTCAGTTTTAATCAGTTTTAGTGATGGCCGTGTGAAGAATGCATACAAATATGTCATATCAGGTGTTGAGGCCATTTTATGTCACACCCACTTCATTGGGAGTGAATTTAAAAAATGTACAGTTAAGTTTGTCTAAATTCTCAATGAGCATTGAAGAGTTAATTGTAATTCATATTAAGGATCTTTCGGGGAATCCGTTCCAATCAATACATCATGCTCATACACACACACACGGACATCCTTGGCCAGTTCCAGTGTCTTGCTACTCCAGCAGTACACCATGTGTTTAGCAGCACCAAAAACAATGGCTTACCAGAGGCTTTCAGCACCGCGGCGCAAACGAAGTGGAGAGCAGGCCAGAGAACAAGACCCAAACATGTGTTTGCTTTGTTTTTGCCTTCTAATTACATATACACATAGTTATTTCACTCACGCAGTGTGTCTCAAGTCTCTCTCTCTCGCTCTCTCTCTCTCGCTCTCTGTGTGCATCTCTGTTCCTGTGTTGTAATGCAAAGCTTTGTGTCTGGAACTGGTGTGTTTCACAGCAGGCATTCCATTCAGACTAACCATGTTTGTTTAGGTAATAACTAGGCTTAGCCATAATTTGTGTGCGTGTGTTTGTGCATTCGTGTGTGAGTGTGCGTGTTCAAAGACAGGTAAAGAAGTAACTCCTTTACACATTTACACATAAAGAGCCACCGTCCCTTTGAACTTGGAAACAGCTCAACAACAAATGAATGCCTTGTTAGTCTCTATTCTTGCCCGAGCTTCATTTTTTGCTCCTTGTTCTTCTCAGAAGTTCTTTGTTGTCTCAAAATGATAATTTGTATAACATTGACACACACACACGCCCATGCACACATGAACTTCAAATAAACTGGGCACCATCATTGTCACACTGATAGGCCTTGTTGTTTTTGTGGGCGGTGCTGAAGCATCATGCGTGCGCATACACACACACACACACACACACACACACACACACACACAGATACACACCACCTCCCAAGAGTGCATTTTCCCTTAACAGCAGGGGTCAATAAGGGCCAATGATTGCTGGATCTCCAAAAGGGTTGCCAGATCTGAGTGTCTGCTGCCAACTGGTTACGCAATGGCACACACAAGAACACAGATCACAGCAGGCCAGAGGTTTTATCAGTGATGTCAGCTCGGTCAACCCTGCCTAACCCATCCACACACACACACACAGACGCACGCACAAATGAACACCCACTATCATCTCACTGCTCTGATGTCAGAGACAGACAGATTATTTTGTGATTTATAGATGAAGATGTGTTTTCTTCACATCCAGGATTTGTCTGTAGGTGTGTACATAATTGGCTTTTTGTATGGTTCCATGCATTTGAGCTACATTTGTGTATGTGTGTTTGTTGTGTGTGTCTGTGTGTGTATGGGGGCGGTGGAATGAGGCAACATACCATGAGTCTATCGTGGCAAAGCAGAACCAGTATTAACAACTGGTGAAAGATGTTTTGTGGGTAATTCTTGGATTCTCTTTGGGTGAGAAGAAAAAAATGGGCAGATGAGGGAGAGGAAATGGAGAAAGAAGAAACAGAGAGAGAGAGTCAACATTAGAGGTAACTGTAGACGTTTCTGTAGGCTTTAAATTGTGTTGCTGTCCATTGATCATTGTCCTTATTGTCTATCATCCCTCTGTGGTATTTCCAAACACAGGAAGTGTTGCTTGATTTCCTCCTTTTTTTTCTCCGTTCCCTGTTTGTGTGTGTGTTTATGTGTGTGTGTGTGTGTGTGTGTGTGTGTTGGGTCTTGGCAGACAGGTGTCCCAAACACTGCCCATCACTTAAACATTCCACTGTCTCACTGTTTTTATTCCTTCTCTCTCTCTCCCCCTCTCACACACACACACTCAGTCCCTCTTTCTCTCTCTCTCTCTCTGTCTCTCTCTCACACACACACACACATGCTCTCACCCTCCCTTGCCATCTTCCTCTCTCTTCTTCTCTCACATTCTTCCACACGTACACAGATGTGCGATAGTTGTTTGTTTTTACTTGCAGAGCAAAAATGCTTTCTTCTCTTGTGAACGCTTTGGTCTTACCTGACAAGCAATGCGTGCTAGTACGTTTCTGTGCGTGTGTGTGTGTGTGTGTGTGTGCCAAGACCGAGAGAGCGTACAAGTGCTAAACCCAGTTCCTTGCCTGAGTGGTGCTCCAAAGGCGCAGGTTGACAGAAAGGATTGAGAATGTCATCCCCAGGATTAAACTTAATGAGCAAGACTGACAGACAAGACAACATAGGGCTGTCACTGCAGAGCCACACACATACACACAAATACACTAATACACACCGAGACACACAGGTGTACACAAGCTATTACTGAGAAGTTGGCTATATCAAAGTGCTGGGACTACGCCAATGTAGATGCGTGTCTGCAGGCCCTGCGTACCTCAGTTGGGAGTGAAACGGGGATTACCTCTCCCCTGTCACTTTCACTGTATCTTCCTTCTGTGCTTTTTTTATATCACACATTCTTGTTTCTCATCAGTGTGTGTGTGTGTGTGTGTGTGTGTGTGTGTGCGTGTCTATGTGTATTAGATGTGCATATCCTGAGAGAGGAGTTGCGTTCAGGAATAGACTTTGAGGTCAGGCTTTGTCTTTTCTCAGGTTGGATGAGCCAATTTACAGAAACACTTATGTGCACACACACACACACACACACACACACACACACACACACACACACACACACACACACATGCACACACTTACAGCATATTCATGACATGTGACCCCTAGGGGATAACTACACCGATTTTAGATTCCATTTGCGTTTTTATCGAGCTTGGAATCCGTGTATTACACAGAACATCAAAGGACCCTCTTTGTCGGAAGATCCACTTTTAAGCTGCATTTGCTAAGTGGTTGTTAGCAGTCACTATCCAATCAGATAGCAGCTGATAAGTTTGGCATGTAGCAGTTAGCATGGCACCCGGCACGCACTTCTGGCCTACGTAGGTGCACGTTTGTCGGCGTGTTGTGCACTTGAGGCTTTGCCTGGCGCCTGAGTGGGATGGTCAGCTTTCATCTTATCACTTTGCACAGTGACATGGGCTTCAAAGAGTGCTGGTCATTTTTACTGGCTCTGCTGTGCGTGCGTGCGTGTGTGTGTGTGTGTGTGTGTGTGTGTCTGTGTCTGTGTGAGCTATCGACACATTCCCAGAAAGCTGTTCCAGGCTGGAGGACTGTGTTTAATGAAGGCCAAGGCATGGCTTCAAAGAGGCTGCAATCCACACGCCATGTGCAGAAACACACAACTCTCACGCGCATACAAACGCACAACACACACACGCACAGAGCTCGAGTGGTTGGAACAAAAGAGGACAGAGGCGTCGAAAACATCAAAAAGTGGAGAAGTCTTATAATAATGTGTTTATGTGTGTGTTTGTGTAGAATAAGTATGACACAAGGCACTGAGATTGAGGATGACATTTGCTAAGAATGATGGAATTGCAAGGCTAAGGGGGCAACTGGATTACACAAAGCTTCCATGTGATAGTCCCATTTTCCAATTCATGCTGACCTGAAGCAGCACAATGGACTTGGAGGAATTTTAAAAGTTAAAGACCTTGAAAATTTCCAACTCTAGGGTTACAAGAATTTTTATGAGAACATTGCAAGATTTATCCTCTATTTGGAAACACAAGATAGTCCCGAGCCTAGGATTGACCCTCAAACCATTTGTTGGAAATCCTTCATGCTTTCAGGTTTACGAGTGTGCATATGTTTGACTTTGGATGTTTTAGTGTGTGCGTGTATGTGAGTGTGTGCCCGCAGTCTCACACATATGTAAGAGTGTCTCTGGTGCCTTTGAGGTGTGTTAAGGTGTGTTTGAGTCTTTGATGTTTGGTAGCGGTTTTATAAAAGGGTTGGTTTTAGTGGCATGAGCTTTTTCTAAGTGTTGGTCCATGCATATGTGTTCATGTGTCGGCGTGTGTGTGTGTGTGTGTGTGTATGTCGGGCCAGTGGAGTGGATGTGGTTCACCTTGCGCTGGCCACCTGTAAGCCATCGACAGAAATTAGCCTCCTTAGTCTTGATGGGTTGCAGAACCAAGAAGGAAGGGGCGGCGAGACTGTGGAAGCACGGCTGGCAGGGGTTTTTTGGAGGTGTGTGTGCGTGTGCGCGTGTGTGTGTGGCAGACGATAGATGAACAGAGCATTTTTAATTCTGCGCTCTCATTGTATCATCGTAGCACAGTGAGAAGGGCAGACGAGGTGTATATACCATACAGTGGAACCATTTGTTTCTCATTTGTCTTCACAGTCAGGGGATATCTCTGTTTGTGTCTTTTGTCCGTGTGTGTGTGTTTGTGTGTGTGCTGTACTTATTGAGCACCGGTATTTTGGCGTCAGGCCCAACTCTGCTCTAAGTCTACTAAACACACACAACCTGGACTCATTACACTCAGTAAACAAATAAGTCATTAATACTGGCCTGCAGCCTCCATGTGCACAAAAACACACACCCATACACACACACACACACACACACACGTATTTATATATTGATAAATTATTTGCACAATTGTAGATACACCAAGCCACGCCCCTCCCCACCATGGATGGCTCCTATTGGCTGTGGGGTCTGGACTAGCGAGACTAATGATGTGGTCCCTGTGTTCCTGCTTCCTGTCCTTCGCTGGAGGACTTCCTGTGGCTGCATCATGTGGTCCTGATTAGTGGCCACAGCTATGACCCCTGAAGCAGGACAGTTTTGACACACACACACAAACACACACACACACATAAGATACACACAATAAATATAAAATAACCTGCGTCCCTCTCAGATATATGATATTATTGACCAGGAGCACTGGAAATACTGAGCATGTGTGTTTACTTGTTTTGTTTTTGTTTTGTTTTTTTGTGTGTGTGTTTTTTGTTTTTTTTCTTTTGGTGGAGTTTCTCTGTCTGTTTCTGGTTTTTCCGCCTTCCCTTGTTCTGTAGCCAGGAGGTTGTTTAGTGTGATGAGGAGCTGACTGGTCCTGTTGTGTTTTACTCACCGCTCTGCAGCCCAGCCTTGGCACCAGACCTCACAGTTGGACTATTGATCGGGGGTTGCTTAGTGTTGTTGAGAGAACTACACAAACAGCGCCTTTTACGGTTTTATAATCAATTCGGGTTAAACAATTTGCAATTTAAGTAAGTACAAAATGAGCTTGGTTTGGAGAGTCTGTGGACGTGTTGCTAAATGATCATACCAATATTTTATTTGGCACATTTTACTCCATCAACTTCAAATCACATTCAAAAGCCTGTAATTTTTCCAAATTTTCTGTCAACCGTGCGAGTTTAAATATATTTCGCAATGCTATCAAAAAGTTGCATCAGTGACACTCCAATATTGTCGTTGGCCGCCCTGGAGCAAACTCTTAAAGGCAAGAAACAAGCAAAGTCACTTTATCCATTTCATAATATCCATGTGTTTTCATTGTTTGTCTTCTGGATTTGATTTTATGTCAGAATAACTCATGAACTTGTTTCTGGCAGCTCACTCTTTGATGTTGGAGCGTCCTGTAATGTCCCATCAAGCCAAATTTACAAAGTGCTCTCCTATATGCAGCTGCACTGCCGTGCAACAGCAATGCAACAGACATAAAATACAAAATAACATTTGCAAGTTGATTTTCACACTGCTGAGAATGGAATGGTAACCGGTGGCTGCCAGGAAGTCGTGAAATAAATCCAAAACTTTAAACCAAAAGAGTCGGTGGTAATGTAAACACAATCTGTATTTGTATACAGAATTTGTAGTTAGTGATCTAAAATATGCAAAACGTGCAATAGTATGAGCCTCTAAAAACAGATGGGTCCAAACAACTGACACAAGCAGGACGATTCAATCTGTTCTATTAGTAATTTTTAAACTTTTGTTTAGAAAAAGCAGCCTTTTTTCATGATGAAGCATCTCAGCGTTAAGCAGTGCAGGCCAAGTGTAAAGTCGTCATTCCTCCTGTGCGCCCTCGAGAACTCTGCAGGGGAAATTTGTGTATAGGATGTGTGTGTGTGTGTGTGTGTGTGTGTGTACGTGCGTGTGCATGCGAGTTTGTGTATATGTGTGCAGAACCACTCTCTAAGGGGAAATTGTTAGCAAATGGGCTCCAACTGCTGGCCTTTTAGCTTTGCAAACACAACCTGAAGGCCTCTCCCCACATCCCCTCTCTGCACTAACCCCCCACTA
>OMNV01004839.1:1697-12297 GCA_900303265.1 Brotula barbata | reverse complement strand
TGTATTCACGTGTGGTAACCAGGTTTCTGCCTTCACTAAGTTACTTACTCCTGGGTACTCGTGTGTAGTAACCAGGTTTCTGGCTTCACCAGGTTCCTGACTAACATCTGTGTACTTGTATGTAGTAACCAGGTTCTGCCTTCACCAAGTTATTGACTAAGTCCTGTGTACTCGTGTGTAGTAACCAGGTTTCTGCTTTCACCAGGTTACTGGTTAACTCATGTGTACTCACATGAAGTAACCAGGTTTCTACCTTCACCAGGTTACTGACTAACTCAGGTGTACTCATCTGTAGTAATCAGATTTCGGCTTCCACCAGGTTACTAACTAACTCAAGTGTACTCACGTGTAGTAACCAGGTTTTTGCTTTCACCAGTTTACTAACTCATGTGTACTCACGTGAAGTAACCTGCTTTCTGCCTTCACCAAGTTACTAACTCAGGTGTACTCATGTGTAGTGACCAGGTTTCTGCCTTCACCAAGTTACTAACACCTGTGTATTCGTACATAGTCACCAGGTTTCTGCCTTCACCAGGTTCCTGACTAACATCTGTGTACTTGTATGTAGAGTTTGATCTTGATCTGCTTTACCTGTAAAGTGCCATGAGAAAACTTTTGTTGTGATTTGGCGCTATATAAATAAAATTGAATTGAATTGAATAGTAACCAGGTTTCTGCCTTCACCATGTTATTGACTAAGTCCTTTGTACTCGTGTGTAGTAACCAGGTTTCTGCTTTCACCAGCTTACCCATCTTCACCTGTCTTTGTGCATGCAGGTACATGTGGTTTGTTACATTGCTGTCATTTGCATGAGGCAGCCTTGATGTCCCTAATAATCCAAGTAAATCGGGTATGTAACACAATTGAACACCGTCTTTTAGGCTACTATGTCAAATATACAGGCCGATTTTCATATTCTCTCTTATTGGGTGAAATATCACATCAGTTGTGTGGTCCATCATCCGCTTTGACTAGCGCTTCCGCCCGCTGCCAGGTGGTGGTGCTAATACTGAAACAGCCGCCAATAAACAACACGAAGAAGAATTCGGCGATAACAAGCCGTTGCTAAACAAATCTTGTGTTCACCATGATTGAGCCCGTTTAGCCCGTGACCCAGACGAACCGACGGTGTGTGTCCGGTAAACCAAGCCCCGCCGCGCTCAGCGGGACGTCATATCGGTAAGAGGCTTTGACCGCTCGTATCTCTTGTGACGTTTGTAGCGGTTAGCTTATGCTCACCTTAACTAGCTAACCGTTATGCTAAAGCCCTTGCACAAAACAATAACCCCATAATTGCATTATTCTTTGGTGATTGTTGACATGCTGCACCTTCATTTCCGTTATTGTTATAAACAAACGGTTAGCGTCCATGGTGTGATGATAAAGCAGCGTCACACTCGTCGTGTTGTCAGGACGTCCTCCGTATCCAGTCCACTGAACGGGAGTCCAACGGCCCCATCCAGGACCAGAGTCTTATCATCCAGCACAGGAGCAGGACACGGGTTTATTTATCGAAACAACAGTCTTTGGTTGGAAATGTCAATCTGATTGGTCTGACCAGTTTTCACATTTTTAGCAAATTTCAATATTATGAATGAAAGAAATAAAGAAGGATACCTTATTGATCTCCTTGGGGAAATAAACTCTCTGCACTCTAACCCATCCTCAAAGAGAAGCAGAAGGCAGCCCGCACATGTAAACACACACACACATACACACACATACACATAAAACACTCCAGATTTTCCACCGTTGCCTTGGTCAGGAGTGATTAATATAAAGTACACGTTTTAGTGGGTGGGGGAAACCCACGCAGACACGGGGGAGAACATGCAAACTACACACAGAACGTTGTGGAGGTTGACCCCGGGATTCAAACCCACGACCTTCTTCATACCACCATAAGACTGATTTGAAAATGTCCACCATTTATATCACAAGTCTTTGTCGTCCCACAGTGAACTTAACTGAAAACTATGTTCCATCTTGTACAGAAGATAACCGTATTTTTATTTATTTTTTATGGATGTGAATATTAACCAGTGCCTATTAGATCTACTTCAATCTGCATTGTGTTCATTGTGTTTTGAAGGTTTCCACATTTGTATGATAGTAGTGGGTCATATAATTTATGAACATTTTGAAATGTTGCTGTTAAGTTATTGACGCAATAGATTATAATTATATTATAACATCAAATGTGACTGTTAAAGGAGGTCCAATACAATACACACATCTGTATAGTGGATGTTGTTTTGTAATTTGCAGCCAGATTGTTTAATCAGTTGTGACGTTTGTGCTCCCAGGTTTATCAAGCTCAATAAAGCATCTCCCTTCATCCACTCACCATGGTGGACTACTACCAGGTCTTAGGTGTACGTCGAGACGTGTCTGCAGATGATATAAAGAAAGCGTGAGTAGCACACTATTATTCAGCTTGTTTTTTGCACTGTTTCATCATGCATAAAAATCATGCAAGTGACTTTCAGTCATATTACAAACAAACAGTTCTACGGGCGCTCATTTGGTTTCATTCATTTCCAAGCTGCTGGAAAGGAAGCAGAGCCCTTTCTAACGTTCACCCCTCACCACATGCGGCTGGGCCTGCCTGGCAGAGTAGTCAGAGAGTGACTCGGTCAATAGGAAAAGGGTTTTCATCTCCCTGATTGTTTTGCAGGAAGAATAGAGGAAATCACGTTTCCTTAAATGACCAGAAACAATCCCAGTTTGTTGTCGTAAGTCAGGACATTTTCAGACCCACATTGGTCTTTTGAGTTGCTACATTTCTGCAGTTTTTTTGACAGAGCTGAGTGTCAGACTGCGTTTTTCAAACTAAACAAAGTCCCTGGCCTAGGTATGAATGAACTGGACATCAGTGAGTATAAATGACTCAAAAGATGTGCTGCCTCCTGCCCTGATAGTTGCTCTCTTGCACTGCTCACTCCAGAGATGTGGTTTTTATACCCAGTGTACTGAACGGGCAATAACTTATGCTGCAGCCCTAGACACAGGGGCAAGTTGGGGATGAAAACAAAGTAACATGAGAAATCAGAACCAATGGTGGAGCTGTTGGATCCTCTCATTAGACTCAGGGGAGGAGTTTGTGTTACCATAGTGGCATACGACCCCCAGTTACAGGATCCACTCACACACTGTGACAGAACTCAGCGTGTAACTAACACAAATCATTAGACAGGCCGGGTGGGTCGAGGGGTCAATAAGCGGCTCCCCAAGGCCACAAATGTTTTGAAAATGGTCTTCAATCAGGGAGGTGCCTGGGACTGCCCATCGTGTTGTAGCAGTAGAAGTAGCTGCAGGACTACTTGTAGAAAAATCCACATTTTGGCCGATCTATCCATGTGTTTTCTGTTAAGTTTTCATCCCTATGTTTCTAAATTATTTGCACAAATGTTTTCATCCTCCAAAACCTCATTTCATCATACATGTACTGGAGTATGTTGTTGAATGTGAAAAATATTGTTGACGTTTAGTTTTGTTGCACACATAACTCCATTGTATTTATCTTTGAGCTTCTATCGTGATTTCAATTGTAAATGTGTTCCAAAAAAGGCAGCATTTCATTACCAAAATTCAAAATGCACCCTGCCTCTTCCCTGTACCGACCGCTGGGCCTGGATCTAATTCTCTGGGAAACACTGCAAACAGCTGGACTATTTGAAAGCTGAATACAAGCATCGATACAGCCATAGAATAACAAGGAAGAAAATGAAGTAGATTTGAGAAGATAAAGCAGAGTAACTGAAGGGATTGTGCAGGTTGTCTGTTTGGCTTCCTGCATTCATCTTGGATTGCTGTCAAACTTGAACTGAACCGAACCTGCCTGCATTTGGAATTGTGCCAAGACCACCTTTTTGGTGTCGTGTGCTTGATTTGGTGCATGCCCATGTTGAAGGTTAGTGGGACGGCCACCTTGAAATGTCCTATGCAGCAACAACTCAGATTCCCACTGTGCACAGTGCTGCTGAAGTGTCTGCAGTGCCCCCTCCTCCACTGTGTTTGTACTTTAATATAAAGGAATGTTGGCTAACACAGGTTCAAGCAAAGACTGCTTCAGTGTCCAGCTTGGTCTTAGCGTCTCTCTGCTCCCTTTTTTGTCCTTCAGGTACAGAAAGCTGGCATTGAGGTGGCACCCTGACAAAAACCCAGAGAACAAAGAGGAGGCAGAGAGGAAATTCAAAGAGCTGTCAGAAGCTTACGAAGTCTTGTCAGACGGTTTGTATTTCAACTTTCTATATAAAGCAGGACTGAAAATGACCAACAGAGCAGAAAAAGAGTGGTGTCCTGTCCAACATCCAACAAATGTACAATCCCACATTGAAGACAAAAACATTTTAACATACAATACACGTGCTGCTCAAAATGGTATGGATGCACACATTTTTTAGGTTCAATTCAAATTTGAACCTTGTTCTACATCAATGCATACACTTCAACATATTTAATGTTTCATGACTTAAGTGTATTTTCTGTTTGACTGCGTTTCTTAGATAAAAGAAAACCTCAGAAAAGTCATGAATACTTAAAATGTATTAGCCAAGTCTGGAAAGGCTAAACAAAATGAGGAAATATCTCCAAACTTTTGGAAAAGTTGTGGACACAAAAACAATGAAAACATCTTTGTTTTCTCAAAATCCTCTCTCATATCATGGTAGGAAACCAGGCAGTGATTGGTCGTAAAGCATTCATTAGAATGATTGCTCCTTTCTGCTATTGTTTCCTGGGGCTTGCTCGAAGTGAGACACTGAGTCATTGAAGTCATGCAGTTTTAATAATGCCTGATTAACTGCTAAAAAATAGAAATGAGAGAAATTAGAGTAAAGCAGCCCATGCGAGGAGGTACATCAGAGATGAGCACAATCAGTACCTTTTTCACTGACGGCAAGTGTAACAGCTGACGGATCTACACACACACATTCAACCACAAAGTAGCTCTATCACAGGGGTTACACAGGCAGCTCATGTTGGACATCACTCTGGAGATGGTACCCGCACGCCGCAGGAAAGTGACCTTTGCAATGGCATCATGGATTTCCTTCACATAATCTAAGTTTTGGAAGAGGGGTACGGTGCGCTCTCTCTCTGTCACTCTCATGAAATTACAGCAAAACAAACATACACGCACATCAGCTCATACACACTCATACAGCAGTGGTTGCAGGAGCTTTGTCGTTTTTTGTCGGTGTGCTTCGACAACCCCTTCAGTCGGCAAAAACAGCCGAGAGTGGTTACGAGGGGGTCGACAAAGAGTTGTCAAACCAACCCACACTTTGAAAAAGTAACAAAAAACAAGATGGAATGATTAAAAAATTAACAACAGTAATAACGGCAGATTTGGATTAAGAAACAGAGATATAAATCAACAACAATTGTCGACTGACTGTCTGCAGCCTCTGAACCGTGTGCACTACAACGCCCATATTTCAGCGTGTACCACCTCATACCTGGCCTCCTGCAGACTGAACGTGGCTGGAGTTGTCCTTACTTGTTAGCTGTGTCATCTGCGTTGTTGTTCAATGATGAGGTTCTCTGCATTCTCTTCCAGCCAACAAGAGGAGTATATATGATCGCTATGGCAAAGAGGGGCTGACGGGAGCTGGTGGAGGAAGAGGTGAGTTGAATTCATTCTGCGTGCAGCTTGGGTAGGAATGTTGGTAGTCTTAGGTTGATTATTGCCCTTTGGACTTTGATAAGTAGCACCTAGTGCAGTAATAGTCCATACTTATGGTCTGTTTTCCTGTGTCATACGTCTAAGATCATAAGTTGTGGTCGTGTGTCATAAGACCCATGATGTCATAAGTTATGTCATATTGTTGCTCAGGAGATGCTTGAAATGTTAGCATGAGATAAGGCTAAGTCAGTCAGGTGGTGAAAGGATCCCGTCTGGTGTGGAACGAAAAAGCTTTTGGACGTGCGAACGCGTCAAATAGTGATTTGCGCCCACCATGTGTGAAGAGGGATCACTTTCACGTTTAGTTCAGACTAACGTGTGCTGGGCAGGGAGTGGTCGATGCAGTAAACCTGACATGGATTCATAAGCAGCCTGCTAGATGTAACCTCTAACAGGCACACATATGAGCCAAAGTAAAAAGGAAGTCTCACTATTCAGCAACTACAGCGCACTAAAATAAAATGCACTCAATCGAAAGTCCAGGTTCTCCTGAAAAAAAAACAATATTAAAATTATTATTAATTATTAAATATTATTGATTGTATTAAAGTGAAGATTGATCTCCGTTTAACAAGAATAATGCAGTTTGAGTACCAGAAGGGAACAGCAGATCTCGAAGGAAGCTTCCAGTTTCAAATAGTTGTGACTCTCTGCTTTACACCAGTTTTCATTGACACGATGTTTCAGGGAATCATTTCCACAACGGAAACCATTTCCACGAACCCTTCAAATTCCGCAACCCGGAGGACGTATTCAGGGAATTCTTTGGTGGTGGAGACCAGTTTCCAGATTTTTTTGGTAAGTCTTCAATCGCTGAATTTAATTTCCTTCGGGATTATCTGTCTATCTTGACCCTTACTATATTAAAATCATGAAGTGAAAATAAAGATAATTCCCCTGTCTTTTCCTTCTTTTCTTCCTTTCTTTGTCGTTCTTTCCTCCTTCTCGTTCTAGGAGATCCATTTGGCGAGGATCTATTTTTCGGCAGCAGCCAGCAGCACCCCAGTCGAGTAAGTCGCAGTCGCACCAGTGGCCCTTTCTTTGGGGGATTTGGCGGTTTTCCTCCTTTCGGTGCTGGCTTCTCACCCTTTGACCCAGGTAAGAGATAAATAATCAAAACGATGATGAAGAAAAGAAAACACATGCTGCACAAAATACAGTATAATCAATATGCATGACGGGTATGACAAAAAGTCCAATCTGTGTCGGTGCTCTGAAATGGCCCTAAGTCAATAAGATTTGTTACTAACACGGCTACAAGACGTGAGTATATCAAGTCTTGTAGCCGTGTCAGTCGGCACAAAGGACACGGTTTCAGTCAAATCTTGCCAGTTTTGCCATTAACATGTTCCAAACAAATTATCCCCTCGTGTTTGTGAGGGGATAATTTACATCCTGCGGCGATCTGCACATCCTTCTTCTAAATAGTTTCAGTGTTATCTAGATAACACTGGATGCGTTCAGTGGAATTAACAGCAGCTGTTCTCCACGTCGGCTCGCCTCGACTGTGGCACGGTACAGAAATGCAAATGGAATGTCATCTCCTCGTAGACGTTTGCATGCGGCTGTCGTTTCAGCCTTTTGCTTTTGTATCCCGGCCGTGACACCGTTTTGAATGTCTCCTCTGCCTCTCGCTGCCTCCGTGGTGGATCCCCAGGAGAGCTCTTTGAATAATTTCTCCTTGTTTGCGGTCCGGTCTGATGTGTGTGTGTTTATCGTACAGTCTTTCACCCGACTGTCAAGTGTGTCCAGATTCCACGTGTATTGAATGGTGAGGTTTTTGGAGTTCTGAGTGGAGCTTTGTGGAGACTTTCCCAGCGATGTTACTCACTGTCCTCTGGGTTACATTGTCCTACAGAAGGCTAGCGAGTAACAAGGCGCATTTGTTTCACATAATGTAGCGATAGTTTGGCCCCAAAGTGACATTTTGCACACTTTATAGTTGTTTCAGTGGAACCAGATATCAATCAGGGTGATTTTGAAGAAAATAGTTCAAAATCTGGTGAGAGGCAAGGCACGACTCGGCACTAAGCATGACACAGAACTCAATAATAGAGTTTTAGGGGGTTTCTTTAAATGAAGCTGTCTGTTGGTCCGTCTTCTTTTTGCTGCATCCTCTTTCTTTTCCTCAGGCTTTGGCTCCTTTGGCGCCATGAGCACTTTGGGTTCTATGGGCCACGTGACGACCATGGGGAACCTGGGAGGAGGAGGCTTCACCACTTTCTCCTCCACCACATTTGGAGGTGGTGGAGCAGACGTGAGCAACTTTCGCTCTGTGTCAACTTCCACTAAGACCATCAACGGCAGGAGGGTCACCACTAAAAGGTAACGTCCCTGAAACTACAGGCGATTCCCACCTACACGGTTTGAACCCATGTAGGTGGACCAGTTCCATTTTCTCCCTTCATGTTGGCATGACTGAAAACAGCAGTCACACCTGGGTTCAGACCAAAAGAACCACACAGAGAGCAGCTGAAGGTTGATGGGTTTCATGCAGCACGTCTACACGTCAGCTCGTGTTTTCTCCACGTCCGGTGGTTCATACACGTTTAGACCCATTTAGAGGGGAAATGTGGATCCGAAAAGAAGCAACGTGTCAATCAATCAAAAGACACTTCAAGTCAAAATATGGTCATAAAGAATCATCTCAGCAACTACGAGCTTTCCAAAGATCATTTAGTAACTTTATTTAGATAAAATAGCCCTTTTTATACTCTAACCATGAGCATCAAGGATCCCACGAAGGCAGCGTGAACATGTCTGCAAGTTCACTTTTTTTTCAGTGGGAGTCCCCCAACCGCCGTTAAAACACCGTTGGCAGCCAGTGTGAACATTTAGCTCAGTTTTCTGAAGGTCCGGGTCTCGGTGTGGCCCCTTGGTGGCCGGTGGCTCGCCGATCCTGTCCAGTGGTTGGGGAAACACTGTCATCTGAAAGAGTGTGCGGTATTATATGTTGTTATATTGATGTATGGACCAAATGATCCCCGATACGTCTTGTTCCACTTTATGAAGTTATTCCAGTTCTTGCTTTTTCCTGTTTTGATTTTCTTGCTCCTGGCATTTCTGACCAAGTGGTAAAAGCTGCATCAAACGGTCTGAAATGATCCTAAAATACCAGGAATAACATGAACAAATGCACGTACATTTCTTCAGATTGTGCCGCTATTGTCTCATTTGGTGCGAGTACGTTGATATTATATGGTTAATGTGAGTCCTTCTACTGTTGTTACTACTGCTGTCACTGCAGTAAATAATACTCAGACCTCACATGTTGACCCTGTGACTGGTTTTGGTGAAGGTTCTTGTTAGTAGGTATGGGTCGTAGGGATCTTTGGGTTGGGGCTTCTGTCTGTAGGGGAGTGAGATCTTTGAGGAAGCGTTTGAAAGGGAAGCTGCCCGTAAGTCGGCTGGTTTTTGAGGGTACGTGATTCTGAGGAAATGCTCCACAGACATTAAATGGTCTGTAGCTCCAGCAGGCTGCTTGCTGCTCGCTCTTTCTCTCTCCCTTTTGTTGACCGTCCCTTCACCACCCTGTGAAAACCACAAACAAACCAAACTACGTGATGCAGAACGTACACGCCCCCCAAACACACGAACGTAGCCATGGGCTCGAGGAAAGCAAAGTGTTGACCGGACATTTCCACTCTGCTCTGTGTAGCTGCCCTCTCCTTCCTGCTCCTCCAACTCAGACGCACGGGCTGATGAACAGAGGCCAACCGATATCAAAAGATTTCTTTATTATGGCACGCCGTCTACCAGCACAGCCTTTGGGATCGCCTCGTTGATAGCAGTCGATATGTTGGTCACTCTGGCCCTAAAACCCCATTTGCTGCTGCCGGCCTCTTCTTAAATTCCTTCATAATATGACTAATGGCACTAAACACCGATGGCTGTACTCATTGTTCAAATTAATTAATGGAACGAGTCAACCAGCTTCGTGTGCGGCTCACGTTAAGTCGACTCGCCGCCCCCTTAGTTCTGCCCATAGTTTGGGAAAGACATTCGTAGGAGGATTAGAATATTGTTACATGATGTTTACTGGATTAAAATGTGTGTGGAGACGGGAGAGAGATGAAACACGGAGAAAGAAAAGTGAAAGGAACATTGGACGGATGGATCCAAAGGTGAATTCTTTGTTTATTATTATTATCATTTGAGCGCGAAAACCAAAACACGGGGGTGGAAACGTTTGGAGCGGGCCGGCTCACTGTCAGAGGGTGGTTCTTCTTTTTTTCTGCTGAGATGGACAGGAAGGACGGGGCCGAGGGAGAGCAGATGACACGCGGCGAACGGTGCGGGCCGGAATCGAACGCACGCAGCTGCACCGGGTGGTATGCGCTCTAACCAGCGGTGCCAGGTGCCAACAGCTGTGCCTGCAGCAGAGGATGTTTGAGGAAAATGTGAGACCAAAACATGCCAGTAAATCTATCAGGGAATGTCTGAAAAGAAAGAAATGGAGAGTTCTGGAGAATCATTCTGATAGATGAACGATAACATTGTTTTTGGTTCAATTACTTCATCTTTGTCGATAGATACTGAAGGAAAAGAAGATGAAACATCAGCATGTCCATATTTGTTCAAAAAAAGAACTAAACATGTCCCAATTGTTGATTTGTGATACTTGGTATCCTCCTTTCCCCGACGGGAGCGTTATCTACATTAGAGACAGCCGAGGGACAACACGGGACGTCTCTCTGTGTGAACTCTGTCAAACCAGCTCAGTTTACACGCGGCCCCTCTGTCTTCATGGCCTACTTGCTGCCGTGCCGCACCGATTGGTCCCCTTCAGGCAGAGACGAGCGAGCCCTCCGTGACAAAGGGTCATCATTTGACCCCATCTAACGGACTACAGACCTCCTCTGTTTAAATGGTTCCCATTGAAGAAAGTGTTAGCCAGGATGAAGCTGCAG
>OMNV01004838.1:1455-12932 GCA_900303265.1 Brotula barbata | reverse complement strand
GGGTGACGGTCTTAAAGCGGCCTGCTTTTATTCAGCTCTTTATGAGCTTCCCTTTGAAAATAACTCCTCAGGTTGAAGTACAGTACTTGGCCTCTCCTTGGAGTGGGGTATTAAATTTGACTGATTTAATGTAGACGAATGGGCGGTGATTCCCGCTCCTAAATCAGCAGTAGGCGCGGGCCCATTTTCCCTTTCCCGCTGACCTTTTCTTCAATCTACAAATCTTACTCCGAAAGCAGGGACTCCATGCTGAGCTGACTTTGTGAGCGCGTGTGCTTTTGGCAACTTTGAGAAAACACGTTTTCTTGTCAGAAATCACGTTTCTGTGCCCAAAACTGAAGACTCGCGGGGGGACTTTTCTGGCAGCACAAGGGTGAGAGGGATGATGAGGTCACCCGCTAAGGTGTTTACCGCAAACTCTCATGCTTGCTTGCACACACAAACGCTACCACAATAAGGAACATGTTATATTAGAAGAGATGTGTTGTGATTTATTGTTCCCTGGGTGTAGTTATTCTCCACTTTGAATATGCCCATGTGTTACCTGGTGTAACCGTATGCCCAAGAGGAGGCAACTGGCATCGGTTTCTTTTTGTCTCTGGGCTCTTTGAAATGCATACACGGCGTGGAGAAACCTTTTAGAGTCCTCGCTGAAAGTAGCTAAATATTTGAAAGGGTTATTACACGAAGCACAGTAAAAGCAGGTAATTGCTGGGTAACGCAATAAGGCAGGGCCACAAAAGACACAAGCCGGTGGCAGAGGAGGCCGAGGGACTGTGACATTAAAAACCTGGGACCGTGTCCCATTTACCATTGACAAAACACGGTGTCAGCTTCAGAGCGCAAAATGCCTCACAGATATTAACCATCCAATAAACGGGTTTGAACGCAGACTGTTATGGCAGAGCGTATAAGAAATGTCCCAGGGAGCCTTTCGCTGGCCTATTTTCCTGCACTTATATGGCCTCGACCTGGGGATCTGTTGTTCCACTCCCTTTTTCTGCATGGCTGATGAGGATTAGTAGTTGCAAAAACCTTCGTCTTATGTTACCTCGTCCCCTTTCACCGGTGGAATTCCTTTTCTATACTGTAAATCAACGACAAACACTTCAGTTTCAGCATTTCGTATGGATCAGATTGCAAGAGTGTTATTTATGAACTTATATGATTTTTTTTTTTTTGTAAAGGAACACTCCTATTGTTCCCTGTCACTCCTCCACACCTGTTGCTGAGCTGAGCTGAGACAGCCCCCCGCTCCTAAGCCCTTGTTTTGGGCACAGTCTTTGTAGACTTTGTAGCTGGCTGGACTCTGCCTGCTCCCCCTCAGCTCTCCCATGGGCATTCTCTTGTTGCTAAATACCATATGTTTCTTCATGTCGAGCACATTAATAATTTCCTGCCTGTTATCCATTGACGTTGCGGTGTGTATCTTTGCCGGATGATTAATAGGCTGTATGAGTATGAGAAATGAATGAAATGTAGAAACTGAGCTTTGCGGTACATAAGGGGGACTGCTTTTCTTTAAGTATTTTGGCTGGAGTCCACTCAATGGAAATGTATATACCTCTTCCTGCAGTATGATAGCTTCAGCAAATGACAGATGGCGTCCAAAAGAGGACATATATCCTCCAGGGAGACATAACACGGACTAAGCCTTTTTATGTGATATCAGTTATTTGCTCTATGTTTAATGTGAAGCAGCTCCGTCGGGCTTGCAGGTACATTACCATGTGAGAATGTAAGAAATGTTTAATCGGACTTAAATGTTATGTTGGGTAATCACCCTCTAATAGTTTGCATTGTTGCCTAATACGCCATACAAGTTGGAATTCCTGGATTTGCTATTGCAACAAAATGCAGATTAGAAGGATAATGTTGGAAGCAGTCTGGGTGTGAATCCCGCAAAGACTTGTGGAGACACCGAAGAGCCTGAGGAGGGATTACAGGAGGAGCCTGAGGATGGGAAAGGGAATCCAGTAGATTGGTAGGAAATGATACATAACTTATTTTTTTTATGAACAGAGCTGTCAGCACCTTCACAAGCCACTGTCCAGGATCCGGTCAAGTCCAAATTTGATCCCCGTGGGGACAGTGTGATCTGAGCCTGGCCTGAGCGCTGCTACAGCCAGAACAAACACTGCTATTTATAAAGCCAGTTTGCCATTTGTGAGTGCAGTTAACTGGTTTTCTAGGCAGTCTGCTGTCTCCTCTGCAGCTGTCGTTGACAACCCGAGACAAGCAGCAGATGAAACATTTGTGGGGACATATAGAGAGGCCTGTTGGTTTTATGAGAAACCAAAGCTCGTAAATGGGCTGCAGCCAACATTCTTATCTACAATATACAATATCAAATTCAAGGGCTTTGGCAGGGTAACACGCTTAAACTTATAATAATCTAGAAGGATTGTAGGACACTTTGAATTTAAGTCGTAGGAAATCTGATTTCAAAATAAAGGATGGCTGACAAGGTCAATATTCGGAAGCAATGGAAGCCTGCATTTACTTCACAGCTGGACTTTTATTATTACTATTATTAGTACTATTCCCTGATCTGAAACAGAGGAACCAGTAAGACACTCTTGAAGCTTGTGTTTCTATTCTGTGGGGTGGTTTTAGCCTCTTTGTATTACTTTATGATTGATATCAGCAGGTTTGTGGTGGTGACACTGAATATTGCGTTTAATTTGTCTGCCGCATTTCCAGTGCGCATGGAATTGGAGCATTGGTCTGATACCTGCGGCGGTGTCCTTGTTTTCCTTGTTCTCTGTCCCGGGTTCCTGAGTCTGCCGGTCGTTATCGCAGCTCCCCTGATCCAGCCGCGCGTCCGTGCTGGAGCAGCAGTAACGCAGCTCACACTTCCCGCAGCAGATGATCGCGTCCTCTCCATCGATCTTCTCTGGGCACTGAAATCCTTCTTTCCACACCCCCTGGGAGTCGTGCCAGCCGTGGCAATACTCCCCGCTGGCTTTCACGTCTATAATGACCAGGAGTAGAGTCACGATCATGGTGACAGACATCGGGAAGCCGCCTGTCCACATCCTTGGTGAGGTCGCCTGCGAACGCGCGCTGGCGCACGGAAAGAGACAAGAGAGGCTTTCACACTCCGCGTCTAACCTGGTTAACGGGGCGACACGGTGGGTCGGTGAGGTGCGGGGAACAGAGGGGAAGAAGTAAAAGAACAATAAAACACTTGGAAGCTGTCATTTGTTTGGAGAATCCCGTGCGTAATTCAATAGATCCCACGTCTCCAAAAATCACCAAAAATGATCCAGGAGTTGTCCAAAGCACTCAATTACGCGAGTGAATGAAGAATTGTCCAGGAAATAGCAGGTTAGTCCCCTCTAATATTCCATTTTTAAACTTTGAGATTAAATCCAACACTTAATGGATCTCCTCTGGCACGGCACCGAGGCTCCTCGCGTCTCCCCCTGACGCTCCCGATGGTTTTCCACAGGGATGCAAAGAAACTAACAGTGGAGTCTAATCCATGGGCGCACGGCTCAGTCCCCCGGCCTCCCGCTCCGTGCGCAAAGTTAACGTTTCTAACTTCTCCGGTTTGTTGTGCATTGTTAAGCGTCAATAGGCAGTAAACCGGGTCTGGCTCAGTCTAGTCCTGTTCAACTACAGCGCGCACACTCAAGTCTATCCTACTTTTGCGTCAGAGAGTGGGGCGTGTAAAACGTCAGACGCAACTTAACACTTCATCACTATGTGAGCCTGTCAAAATAACTATAGTCGAAGCCGACTGAATGAAAACCAATTTCTGGCAAATTAAAAACCCGATAAGAGCAGCCACGTTTATCCAAAGTGAATTTGTAAACATTTATTCGTGATTATCACAAACAAACAGATAGAGGGGGGAAAGATTGGGGCATATAGAATTGACCTCAAGATCAAACTGATACAAATAACCAAGCTCAAAGCTGGAAAACGCACAAAGATTCAAGATTAAAATCTAAAGGTAAATCGGTAGTTCCCGTTTGTTTTAATACCTTTATAACCGGACAACACCAGGTAAGGATCTGCGGGGTGACACTGCCATCTAGTGGCGATACTAATGTTAACGCCTGACGAGAGGACTATTAATCGCAACAGGTATGCTAATAGTTGACATAGCATTTGGAATAAATTAGCTTAAATACTGGTAAATGAATTTAGTAATTGTGTACAATGTAAGGCAAAAATCTCGGGGATATTTACAGGATTTTGGATTTATCACATTTATTTTCTCACATGGGCAAACCATTGATCATTCAATGTAGCAAATACAACAGAGAAGGCATAACATTGTATGATTAAAAAAAATGCTGGAATCCATTTAAGTAAGGCACATTTTAAAGTTTTGGCCATTGCGTTAGAATTTAAAATGAAACTGATGTGTTTTGTTTGCCGTAGTTTGAGAGGATTCACTCATGCCGACTCATATTGTAAATAGCCACAGAATTAAATTGAACAACCACCCCACCTGGTGGAAACGTCCTGTAAAAACACCTACTGAATACGTCATAGTTTGAAACGGTTTGAAACAGAGAGACAGTCTGACAGAAAAAGCTTGAGAACCACTGAGCTAACTGTGCGCATTCGTTCAAAATTCATTCGTACAAAGTAATCCGTCATCACAAACGAGAGTTCCTGCTCTCGCTCCAACCGGCTACATTTCCCAGCATGCTCTTCTGTCGAGAGGCGTCCCTGGCAACAGCACAGGAAGTGGCGCGCGACGGTTGAAAAGTGTCACACGACTGAACAAACCAAGGAAGGTGTATATTTCATTTAAGTTCTCATTTTAATGCTATTTTGTCAACACTGAAGCTAAAACCGTCGGTGCTTCGTACGTTTTGGTTTTAAGTCGTGAAGCGTAAGTACAATTCCGACTCTTATCAAACAGGCTTTAGCTAGCTGCTAAGGCCAATGAACGCAAGTCCAGAATGACATATTACAAATAATTTTCCGACTAGTCTGGAGTGTTTGTGTGCAGTCATGACTTTGTAAAACATTACTTAGTTCCTGTTTCGTCTTTGTCTCTCCGTATTACTCTGGAAACAGATGTCGTTTGCGAGAGCGGGGCGCTTACAGCAACACAGCAAGGGGAAAAGGCCTATGCGTCTCAAGAAGGGAGTAGGTCCAAAAAGAGAGTGGGTGGTGAGTACACCAGTTACAGCTGTACGCAAAAGGTGGACTCGAAACCCAAGCCAACATAGACAAACATTAAAAACACCGAGTAGCATTCAGGATGTACTAATATCACATGTCTGTTGGTTTCAGAGCACCATCAATGACCTCTCTGTGCACAAGCTGACACCAGAGGAGCTGGTAAGGATTGTGTTCACGTGAGAAATGTCAGAGAAGAGCTTGAGGAACATGTTCCCCATGTGTTACAGCCCAAATGATCAGTCCTTTAGTCAGGTAATGATAATTGGTGAATGAGATGATAAGGGTCGAGTGTTTTCTTCTGCTTCCTCTCTACAGAGCCATCGCCATGAGATTCACAAGTCTCACAACCAGGCTGTGGCGCAGTGGGAGCTGAAAGAAAAAGCCCTAAAACAGCATTTCAGACATGGAGGGAGTCCTGGCCCTCTGAACAAGACCAGCATCAAGATCATCAGGGAGGTGTGTGTGCACGATGAGGGTCTGTCTGTTGCTTACCATGTTGTCTATGCCTGTTCGAATATTAGTTGAGGTGTGTTGTACTGCTGCAGGTTTTCTCAGACCAGATGGCGCTGCATGATGTGCTGGCAAGCTCTGACAAAGCCATGGCGGTGGTGAAAGACTTGTTTGGAGATTCTCCGCAAAGGCAGATAGGTAGTAAACGGCAAAATGACTGGACTGAAATGGCATCAATAGTGTGTAGTTCAATATATACCTATTGAAGCAAAGTTTGTGTATTAGTACTCATTTGTCCTGTGTGCTTCCTGCACATTAAAAGCTGTCTTGTAGTTGTATAATACAGACGTTTGTGTGTGTCTGTGTGTAACTGTATGACCGTGACCATAGGGTGTCCCAATGTGACCATGGCTCCAAACAGTGACCCTGGCTCAGTACTGACTGTGTTCCAGAAACCAGATCCTCCAACTCATTTGTCACTCCTCAGCCAGTCCATGATGGACCAACAGGTGTGTGCGTGTCAGTGAGAGAGAGCATTACATTTGTGTCTCTGTTTGACATGTTTGTGTGTAACTGTAATCCCAAATTTCATATATTTGTAATTTCACTTTCACTATTCTTTTGGTTGTGTGTGTGTTTGTGTTTGCACGTAAAATGGTTCAATCTAGGCTCTTAACGAACTAAAAGATTCAGATGAAGAAGATATCTGTCCTGCTCACACTTCAAATGATCATGGAATCCATAGGTAATAACGCCCATAAATTACATTTCTTTGGAATTCAGCATAAAAGTCAAATTCTTTAATAGTTTACTACTTCATTGGTCATCATTCTTGGATTTTCAGGATCAATATTCACAAAATGAAGGCAACAAAGAAGTGCAAAGTACTGCCGTGGGGGGACCGTCCCAATTCTCCTCATCCTCATGAGGATGATTGTGACAGTGTTCCTGTAACCCCCCGCACATCACAAGGAGCACCAGACCAAACAGGTAGGATGTACTGATGAACTTCAGCTTGGATCAAGAGGGAAAAGAGTTATGTATGAGTGTCTGTCATGAAGTCATCACAAGCTTACTCTGCTTTGTTTCAGCTCTGAATGCTACTGCGACTGTTCAGCGTATAAGGTCCAAACTGAACCATGCGGACAAAGACAAAGAGGAGTGTTCAGTCCCAGTTTCTCAGGTCCTGAACCCTCAGCTGTCTTCTCACCAATCAGGTAGCATTAGGAAATCAGGAAGGGACCAAAATGAAAATACAGCAACAACAAAAAACTGAACTGTTTTGTACCCATTGGTGTGTCTGTGGTTTGCATTTATGTTTCCCAGGCAAGAAATGTAGTCGCTCGAGGAAGAACATTTCTCATAATTCAGGGTTTGATGGCTCCTCCGCCAGCTCTTTCGGTGGGGACCAGTCCGGTCTGGGAATGTTGCAGGCCCTGTTGGGCCACGTGGAAGCAGAGTTAGATTCTTTCAGTCCTGAAACAGCACCAGAGTCAGCACAGCAGCACACAATGCAAGGCCTCACTGGATTCTCTGTCACCTTGGTCTCCACATTAGGACGATTAGTTCACCTATACAAACAGGTACGTGTATAAACAGTGAAATTAACTTTGCAGTCCGAACTTCATGACCACTGTTTGATTTATGTCAGACTCTCTGCCTCGTTTTGTGTTAGAGGGAGGAGGAAGCACAGAGAGAAGCTCAGGAGAGGAGGACATTAGAGGACGAGCTGAAAGGGCAGAGAAGACTGATTGATGCCCTCACTGTTGAAACCATGTCACTGAGAGAACAGTGTGTGACCCTGCAGGTGAGAATTATGCACACCGATTCTGACCAAGTGATAATTTAGTGGTGCTGAAAGTAGAGCTGAATAGTTTGACTCCACGTGCTTTATGTTGGTTGTTTGAGGTCATTACGCTTCCTCTCAGGTGCGACTGCTGCAGCAGACAGAAGAGTTGGAGCAGAAGCTGGACACATTGGTGTTGGTGCTGGGGGGACTTAAACTACAGGGGGCACACTTTGATCCACAACAAGAATCTGACATTAAAGAAACAGGTAGGTATTCGTGGGGGGATGTGCGTGTGTTTATATGTATATGTATTGTACGTATATTATATGGAAGTGTTAAGTGTTAAGATAAGTGTTTTTCTTGAGTTTAAAAATCAGAAAATTGGGTACCTGCTTATCAAAGCTCATACTGTATTTCTGGATAGCATAGATGAGCAAAATACAGTCCCTGTGACATGATGGATAATAGTTTCACACTTTTCTTATATTGTTTATGTCCTGCTGCATGTCTACTTTATTAAAATGTGCGTACATACGCAAGTATTGGGTTTGTATTGGATACATAATTGTTTACTTTGTTGTGTTCTATACAGTTTGCCAGTCTGCACCCATCTCTGAGCAAGATCACGAGCAGGCAAAATCTAGCGTTCCTGCTGCGGTCCTCCTCTCTCCTCCTCATCAGAGTGAAAACGTGAAACACAGGCCTGTTCACAGCAGTGAGTCCTCCTGTTTTTGTTACTTATTTAGTCAGGTGATCGCCTGTAAAAAGCATCATTTTGCTTTCCACTCTTCTTCACAGTGAGTCAACCTGCACCACTGCACCAGCAGCTGCCACTTGGTAATGCCCTGAATTCCAGCCCAGCTGCTAGCCTTTCCAGCAAGCCTCCTACCAGCTTGTCTTCCACTTCCTCCTCAGCACTAACCTCTGACCCTCTGAGGTCACAGCTCTGTCAAGAGGCCATGCTGGCTGGGATCACTCAGCTAAGTAGACAGAACGACTTGATGAGGGCCCAACTTAACCAGGGTAAGGGCTTTTGGTCAGGGGTCGGAGGATTGCTTAACGCCAGTGGGGAGCTGGGGACGTCGTCCTCCACCAGCACCGGGAGACTCACACCTCAAAGTGAAGGAGAGAGGAGAGCATCAGGATCCAGGAACACCCAGCACATCCAGAGTGCTGAAGCGGGCAAGCTGACTCCTCAGGTCAGCCAGTACTCCTGATACATTCATATGTGATGTTTTGAGTATGTTCACAGTTTTCCAGGCATGATGCTGGATGTTTGCCACAACAAATCCTGCTTGGTTTAAGCTTGATTGGGAAAAAAACCCAATATTCCTCATGTATATTTATTTAATATCAAGCCATGACTTTAGCAGGCTTTCAAAATAAAGATAAACGTTCAAAGCTCTAGTATGCTCTGGTATTCTTGAAATGCCTTAACTGATAAAACATGACCAAAAGAGTGACTGAGTCACTTTTCTAATGGCTACAATGTCCCCTCGCTCTCATGCTGATACTCTAGTAAGTTGCTCAGATGTTGGTAGACCTCTGATGCATGAGTGAGATGAAGAGAGTACAGTGTTTCACAAGAATCCCTCCTTACTCTGACTTTCATGGAAGTTAAAATGTACATTTTTCATTTGTTGTCTTGTAAAACTGCACACATTCACTCAGGATTTATGTCTGTCTCCTCTCTCAGGCATCATCTGATGACTCCCTCTTTGTGAGCAGTGTTGAACAGCGCCTCTTGGAGTTGAACAGGCAGAATGCAGCAGCCAGGAGTCGCCTGTTGGAGCTCATTGAAGAGCAGAAGCAGAGTGTTTCAGCAAAGGTTTCCCCGTCCGTCTCCCCCGTCCCTCCCTCTGCTTTCAGCCCAAACTCACCAGGTGAGTCAGGCTGATGGGTGTTCATCTGTTGTTTGATATATATGTATTTGATAATTGTAGTCAATCATTGTGTCGCACCATTTTCAGGTAGCGAAGGGACCCCAGTGGAACCTCTGTCACTGGCCTGTGGCGGTGAGAAACGGTGAGTAGGATGATGTCAAGCATGGGCTGTAATGGAAGAAGCAGCGTTATTATTGGCTACCTACACCTGGGACAATGAAGGTCATACTTTATATCCTGATGAGGAGAGACAAGAAAAGTCCAGTGCAACAATGAGAGGATTGCGAATTCTGCACATGGGTTCACACTTTTCATTTGCTGGCCATCCCTTTTGTATAATACACAGATTCGTTGATTGTTGACTCCGTTATGATATTTTAGGCGCTGTAGATCTGCTGGAGAAGTGCTTTCTTTTACAAGTCTCGGAGGAGAAACCATGGATGAAAATGAACAGGTACACACACTCGCAAACACACAAAGTGCAGATTACATTATTCTACTCTAATATCATCACACTTTTACCATTTGGATCTTCTCTTCACTGCAGGCAGACAGGGAGAGAGAGCGAGACGGCTGGTTTGCTCTCTCCAACCATGTGAGCTGACAAGAAAACCGAAAGAATGATTTTTACCTGGCGAAGCTGCACCCATTTTACTAAAAACTTGTTACTATCTACTCACTTATCTACTCATTATTAGAGTAATCATTAAAGGTTTTTAATTTTAGAAACAAAATGCCTTATATGTTTGAGCCAGCTTTCAGTTGCACGAAAGATGAAACAAATTACAGTTCTTGATGTACATTGCATTGTATTATTCACAGATTCTGCATTTTTTATTTTATGTATTTATTTTTTATTTGTTTGATTATAATCACAAAACTAAATTTCATGTATGTTGTTAGGATTTTAAACTTATGTTTTACTTTTTCCTTTTATAAATGTAAATCTGAAAAATTAACATTTACACATAGAATTTCCAAATAAATCCAATATGTTACACTGAAACAAAAATTAACTGGTGTGGAATGTTCTTCTCTTTATTAACTTAAAAACATAAAGAAAAAAGCTTTTCCCCACCCAAATGTATATGTCACTGCGAGGAAACTTGACCTCACGTGTCTCCTGGGCAATCTCATATTTTCTGTCTCTCTCCCAGGAACATAGCAAAATGAGACAATTGTTCCGCATCTGCAAAGGCTATAGTTTATTAAATGAAATTTCACAGACATATGGTCCAATTTTGTAGCATTACCGTCTACATTCACCTAAAGAAGAGCTGCTGATCGTTAATGTCACGCGTAAAGGGTGCAGTGCAGAGCAACGCCGACAGGTGGCAGCCTGGAGTCATTAATCACTGTGATGAGCTGGACCTGTGTAATATCTCTCTCTCTGACTAATCCAGGCAACAGCCAGCTTCTTTCACAGTACAAAAACGAACTGGATATGTTGGTACTCCTTGTAAATTCCTTGTATATACAGTTATATACCAGTAATAAAGGTAGCATGAGCATATTTCACTGAAACTGATGTATTTCACTTTACACAATTTGCATTACATGTGATATTTTTGGTTTAAGTGTACAGTGTAACGTCTAATCTAGTATCATTAATTCAACTCTCTTTGTGCTACACCCTAATCTAATCTAATATACTGCAGTCTAGTCTACTCTGCTCTAATCTAGACTAGTAAAATCAAATCTAGAGGAGTCTCATCTATTCAAGTCCAGACTGCTATGCCTCAGTCTAACCTCGTCTAGTCCAGTCTGGCCTACTCTAGTGGCGTTTTGTGAGGTGTGTTTTAATCTAGTGAAGTGTCTTCTTTTCCTCTTAGTTTCCAGATTCTAAAGTCAGGAGTAAGTGTCAGGGAGCTGACTTGTGTCCTTTTCAGGTGGGGTTTACTGTGGGTCCGAGGGTTGCAAGAGTGGGAAGGAGAGCACTTGAAGTTTCCAGTCAGTTAGGAGTGCAGTGTGGGCACTGACAATGGCCAGCAGGGGAATCAAAAGGAGTAAATATTGCAGATAATAACAGGATGGAGGCATAAAGGGGCCAGGGAAAGCAGCGGTAAACGTGGGGTCAGGGGTCATCACTGAGACGCAGGGGGAGGCGGGTGGGGACTATTATGCCCGGACAGGCTGAGTGGAGGATCGGGTGAATGGGGATTAACCCCACCCCAGTGCCTCTCAATGCCCCCCCTCCACCTCAG
>OMNV01004828.1:2781-31310 GCA_900303265.1 Brotula barbata | reverse complement strand
AAGAAAAGATAAATGACCTTTTAAAAATACATGAATGTAAGCCCCGTGTTGTGTCAAGGTTCTGATAAATCATTTTGTGTCTAAAGGCGAGGTTCACAGAAGCAGAAAAATTACTGCGAGCGCATTAAATATAAACCGATTTGCCTTAAATTATACTGAATAGAATTCAGGCTTTAACCTCTAAAGCTCCGAGGTTACCACCAATAGGTCCTTATTAACACTAAAGGTTTATTCTAAATTCTAGCAAAGAGCTGAAAGCTGAAACAAACAGTACAGCAGGGTGTTTTTGGGGGGAAATTTACATGATTTAATTCATCATAATAAAAAAAAAAAAAACATAAAGTAGTGGTTACTGCAATTGATTTCACATTTAAATCAATTCAGTTGCTCATGTTTTCGGTGTCAATAATAAAAATGTCATTACGGAGTCAATCAGGATATTGACTAAATTATGAAAGTCAAGTTAAGGATTAAAGAGAATTAATGCGTTTAAATTTCGGAATCAATTTGCGTTATTTTGGAATAAATACTCCCAACCTGCCAATGTAAGAAACGTTCATTTCTCATTTGGTTGTCGATATTAACAAAGGTTAAAAGATTATTTTGAGCTGGTAGAGGTTATAATTCATTCAACTGCTCAATTTTTAATCCTTTGTACTATGAACATTTTCTGTTTCAGTGTGTGCTTCCCTGCTCGCCTTGTTTGGTATAATCTTAGAAAAAAAAATGTACTGTAGTCATAAAATGGGATGACGCACATTACAATGAATCAAAATTACTGATAGAGCTTCAAAACCGCTGTAATAGCGGGGGCATTTATCAGTGTTGGTTTACTGGAAAAGCAAGTTCCTAGTTTCATAGTCGTTAGTGCTGAAACTGAAATCTTCTGCATTCACAATAGCTTCAGTGCAACACTCAAAACATCTAGTGAATTATTTTTATGCACATTTTAGCTATTACATGAATTCTAACACTTTTTTTGGCAATAGTTCCCTAAACTCAAGGTTAATTCAACCTCAAATAATGTGCTTGCATGGACTGTAGCATAGTTTATTCATAATAATCTATTATCTTGTATTCACTTATGTACCACGATATGTAGATGGATTAATGGATATTATAATTCAAATAAAAGGTATTGATCATTGCACTGCTCTTGTATTGGATTTGTTTATTATTTATCAATTTAACAAGGACAATGCACAATGCGTGTTTTGTAGCGAAAAGCCTGTTTTCATCAGTGGTCCCTGGGTTTCTATTAAACTCTACGTTTACCCAGCAGACTCTTAATTCAATGTATATTACAACATTCTGCAAATCTATGATCTCATGTAGTGAAATGTGTGCATGGGAGGGCAAATATTCAGGAGAACCACGCAAACATAATGTCATGGTAAGGTCGCTGCACCTCGGGGTCAACAGCAGGGGACACTTCATATTCTCTGTAACATGACGAGGTTTGCAAGAAAAGACTGGTTGACCACAAGGTTAGAGTTGTTCCGCACAACTGAATGAGTCATGATAACTGTAACTCAAGACCACAGCTCCTAAAATAAAAAACAACGTGCAGGTAAAATTCTCACAGACTCACAGCGACTGAATTCATCATGATAATCACTAATGGATCATGACATAAGCATATGTGAAATTATCTGACATTAAGTTTGATTAACGAAAAAGAAAACATCTGGAGCCTGCTTACTGCAGGCAGAGAACGAGTGCAGAGTAATGAAAAGGATTTCTGACTTCTTCTGTCCGCTACAAAGTAAAGGGACTAAAGAATACACAAAGTGGCAATAACGGAAGTAATTGGCAAACATCATTTTTTTATTTTGTTACACATTCGTGTGTTTTCTTTGAAAAAAGTATGACAATGAGAAAATCACGTCGAACAAGGAAATGCGTTAAGTAAGAGAATATTCAAAAATGTACTCTGCTAGACATTAAAATGGCTTTATACCTGAGTTGCCAATTTTATACTAAAAAATACAGGAAATATTCATGATAAATTGATATTAGTAAATCTGGATACATGTGTTTTCCAGCCGAGTGATTATATTAATCAGATTAAGGATAATCTGACAATGAATGCTATTGAAATCTTGCATCCTGATCATGAATGCAGTTGCAAACTGTAACATACATATATAATTCTCACAACACGTACACTGACTTAATGCTACTTTACATACAGACACAGGATAGTTTTAATGCCTGAAAACCTCTGAGCTGCCATTATGTTTGGTTTGGATGAATGATAACACCTCCCAACATCTGCACAACACAACAGTATCTTTGTAGTGGCTCGTAACTTGAAAACTATAAATTTGTTCACTGTCAAACATGATTAAAGTGTAACGCTAGGCTTCTTGGGACATAATTTGATATTATGCACTGACGTGATGGAGGTGGATCAATTTGGGAGAAGTCATTAGTTAGTACAGACGTCGTTGTAGGGGGGGGTGCCCCACTGAGAAGACTGCTTTGAAAATTGGCTTTGAAATGTTATATGTTATAACGTCTGAGGGGAAAGACCTGCAGTCTTTGCCATTTTATACAGACGTGCAAATGTTACTGTTAAGTCTTTGTGTGATTTTTTTTTTTTTTGAGACAAATTTAGCCAAAATATAAACATCACATTAAATAAATGCATTTCTGGTCTATACATCAACTATATACAAAAAGGTGCACTATTGTGTTAAAATGATAAAGGCAAAATTGACAACAGGCAGCTGTCATTGCATTGTGCCATACTTCAAAAAATGGAATCTTGATGAGATGAACTTAAGAGGAAATGAGAGGAAATATTACAAGAGGCTGCGACAAACCTGACGATCAGAATTTTGCAGACGGGAAAAATAAACTGCCGTTGAATACATGATGTGGCAATCGATTATAAACTGGTAAAATCATCTTTAGTTGGCAAATCCCTATCTATTATCTATCAGTCTATTATTCCAAGTGACCATGGTCTGACTTTTCCATAAATCAATCGGCTGATAGTGGTTTTGTCCCCATGGTAGCTGCAGTTCCTTCTAGATACAGTAGAGGTCGCTACTGTCTGATGTCTACCGGCCTGAGCTGTCTCTCACCCTCAGCCAAAAAGATCTGCATGGCCCTGTAGAGCAGGTGGATACCCAGCTCCCGCTTCCTCTTCACCTGCCAGGTGGACACCACTCCGTAGTAGTCTCCTCTCTTCTGATTGGTCAGCATTTTCAAACCTGGGACGTGATTGGAGAATTACATTTGTTACAAAGGCACCATGTTTTTTGATTGCGTTTCAGTGAAGTTTTTTTGCCTGTGACGTATGACAACGACAACTCAACCATCACTGCAAGGATGGGCGAGAAATGTGAGATTTCAGGCAACAGTCAGGAGTTTGCAGAAACATTTAGGGAACACAGGTGACAAACGCTACGCAGATCATCTCTGAATTGGTGAGCGTCAAACCTCCAGGTACTCACCGATGGCTTCAACCATGCAGGCCTCTCGTGTGTAGGCCTCCACTGCAATGACATTCTGGAAGCAGTGCAGAGAGATGACGCCCTGCTCTGCATTCCACACCTGAAGAATGTGCTGCACTTTGTGGCAGAGTTTCTAAAACAGAGAGAAGAGAAGCACTCGTTCATATTTACAGAGCACTGTTCTAGCTACGAATAATACAAAATATAATTATAACGACACGGGTTTTGGTCCCTACTGCCTGAAATACTGAATATATGAACACGCTTTTTAAGTTTTTGCCAGAGCACTGCTGAGTGTTTCTGTCTGCTCCCTGTCTCAGACTGTGGTCATTTGTTCATACTTCACTATTTGGGATGGTCATACGTTGACTTCCCTGAAAGTCAGTCATTCGCGGATACTCATCCAATGGTTACCTGCGAGCTATAAAAATTCAGGTTCACTATAGTGACCTACAACTGGACCAAAGAAAGCTGACGAGGCAGACACAGCTTGCTGTTTGTTGGGCAGTATTACACATCCCTATGTGTAGACCCATCAGTATACAGTGTGACGCTACGTTACCTTGGATGTCTTGTCCCCTTTGAAGTACTCTAAAGCTTCATACAGATGACTGTACGGACGGGACCGCTTTCCTTTGCCCACGTAAAATATAGCACGGATGAAACACTGAAAGCACTCTTGTGGACTCATGGTGTGACTGCGGAATGGGAGGTTTTTTGTCACCCTGAGGGAAAAGAGAAAAAAAAGGCCTTTTAATTATGCAACAAGGCTGAAAGTTGTTCATCTGTCACAGAGATTTACATTATTACTACTTGAGGAAACATGAACACAGATTTATTGTACTCCAAAGAGAGCCAGTGACTCACTACATGTTGGAAAAACACAATTGTTACAGCTTATTTAACTGAATAATTAGAATAATTAGTTATTTCTCGGTTTAGTTTTATTTGACTTTCCCCTCATAAAAGAAGTGATGTGATAATGGAATGCAATAAATTGAAAACATGCGTAAGAAGGTGAGTTTAAAAATATCTCACCACCGAATGCTGTTTGCGGTTTAGTAACATATCAATAGTTGCTATCCTCCCCTCTTAATGAACAGAGGATTATAAGAGTAGTGTTACACACATTTCTGAGCAGTCTACATCTTACACTGGAGAGGAAATAAAAACACAAATCGAAACAGAAAGCCGTTCGAGAGCTGACCTTGGGTCGAGCAGCAAATAGTTGAAGTTGGACTTGATAATTCCCTCCCTCCACTTCCTGTTCTGATCTGCTTGGTCAAACTGTTGGCACAATGCCTGCTCATCAGCGTAGCAACCAGGCAACTGAAAGGTCTGGAGGGCCCGACACAGTTCTGGACTATATCCAGAATCTAAAGGGGAAAAAAAGACTTATTGTGTACAGCAATGGAAAAATAGTATTCTCTAAAAAGACTAAGGCTTCAAACATTCAGTTTTACTCTCACACCCAGCAGACACACACCTCGCAGCTCTGTGGAAACTGTGGGTTGCAGTCAACACCAAATTCTGGCTTTAAAAGCAGGTAAACAGAATGTAATGAACTTTAAAATGGGAGAGAAAAAAGCCTCACCTGTTTGTGACTGATCCGCCTGCTTGCTGTGTTGTGCTGACTGGGATTTTGACTCCTGCAACAGTCGGCACAGCCTTCGCATGTAGGTGGGCCTGGTGCGGCTGCTGATGGGACCTGGACTCTCGCCGAGTTCCAGCAGCCTGTGCCTCAGCTCCTTGTCGGTCAGTCCTTGGGTCTCAGGCATCGAGTGACCCTCTTCATCCTTGTTCTTCTCCTCCTTCTGTAGCACCTCCTGTGGTTTCTTGTTCTCCTTTCCTCCGTTCATCGTGTTGCTACACATGGAGCGCCAGTTACAAAGGATGGTCTCTTCGCAGTCGGCCCCGCTCATGCTGGAGCTGAGCGAGGTGTCCGTTGTAGGTGGCACGTGCACCTCGATCAGCTTGTGACCTTGTTCTATGTCGGTGTAGAGGTACTCCACTGGTTCATCCAGATCCTGAATGAGTGGACGCCCTCCGGGGGTGTATGACAGATTCGCCAGATGCTGTGGCCTGCGGCAGCTGGACAGCCTGCTCATGCTGTACCTTGGAGTACCCGGGGTGGAAGGGTCAGAGTTTTCCCTGGACTTCCTTGGGGAAAAATAGCTGGAACTGGATGAGGAATACACAGATTCTGGCTGAGAGTCACACTGCTCAGTGATTGATGCGTCTTCATTTTTTAGCTTGTCGGCTCGGTCCAATCCAGGGGCATCATTTATGTTTCCCTTCGTAGTTGGCTCATCTGTACTTGTCAGATCATCAGTCAGAAAATCCCTGCCGTCAAGTTTCTGGGCCTGCACAGCCTGTATAATCTCCTGAAGGTTTCTTTCATAAGCATCCACTGAAGTGTCCTGTTTTTTCTCCAATACAACTGTGTCAGACAAACTCTCTGTTTCATCCATGGAGCCCGTTACAACCTTGGGCAGGATGAGTGTATCAGGTAGGCTATCAAACGACCCTGTCCTCAATGTACTGGACTGTGTGTCTGGACACTCTGATGTAAAGTGGTCTTCACTTGTGCTACTTCCTGAATAAGACGGTGTATAACGAGGCCTGTCTGGTGAATTGTGTTTTCTATGAGACCTGGGTGTGTGGCGGCGTGTTCGAACCGGTATAGGTATGCTCTGGTCAAACAGAGATGACGCGGAGAAGAGATTCTCGGGGGTATTGCTGGTTCGGAGAGAGCAGCGACTCAACCTTGAGCGTGTCCTGCCCGTTACAAAAGGACTCGGTGTCATTGGAAAGACCATATCTTCATCTACCTCTGCTGCTGTATCAGCTGCTGGGGTTTGTGATGCCGATACCTCTTCAGTACCATCTTCTATTGATTTGTCCACATCTTGTTTTGGACCACTACCAGCTTCGTGTGCGTCACTATTTGAGGGTGTTGGTTTAGACGAGGCCACTTTATCAATCGTATCTGTTAAATTTTCAACTCTTTCAAGTCTTGAATCTACATGGGGCTCGGTTTGCACATCTTGCCGTGCAAATGCTGAGTCACATTTTGTGTTGATTTGTATCTCTGTGTCCGATTCAGACCCACCACACTCTTCTTTTAACGTGGGGGAGGAGAGTAGTTTGGTGTGCGCGGTGGCATCCAGAGCACTAGTGTAATGGTCGCTTTCACAGCTACTGTAGTGGCTACTGCCAGATCCGGTGCCACTGCTGCCCCCAGAGCTAGAGGCTGGCTTTTCAGGTACATCTACTTGTGTCTCTTTTACATTTTCTCCTTCTACTTCATCATCATCCTCTTGCAGTGAGAGGGGACTGATGACTGTTTTCTCCATGTCCTGTTCTGAGCTCTCACTGCTGTCCCTGCAGAAAACAAATACATGATCCGGCGATGTGACGTCAATGCCCTGTTTGTGTAAAACGGTAGCCATGCGTTCTGAATCCAAGAACTCAGGGTATTCCGAAAGATCAAAGGGCAAGGTGTCAGGGCACTGGCTGCCACCAACAGCCGGTTGGTGTTCAGGCGATCCAGTGCTAAAAACGGGGAAGTATTCGTCCATGTCCTTAAAACTCACACTCTTCCTGCTCGCTCGCCTGGAGGGAAATGCGGGAAGAGTGTCTCGTCGAGAAGGAGAGATAACTCCCTCCGTTTTAGCAGGATGATCGTTTAGTTTTGATGTCAAACAGTCATTAAACAATTCATTCTCCTTAAGGACCGGCATTGGAAGTCCAGATCCAATGGCGGACATACGAGTGCTTGATAGTATGGAGGGGGCTTCAGATGGCCAGGTTGAGGCGGTGCTCCAGTCATTCTTATTGTCAATGTCATAAAGCCTGTTGTAAGGTTCTCCTCTGCAACTTGGTCTTCCATGAATGCCAGACAGGTTGAAAGTCGATGACCGCCTTGTGCTGCTCAACACGGCCTTCCCAAAATCACTCATCATAGATGAGTGGGAACTGAAGCTTGACTCTGATTCAGGGTAGCTGGACATGTCTGTCTGGTCAGAATATACAGCTGGAAAAGGAAAAGAGATGCAATAAAAATGAGTTACTGGAGTAAATCAGGTGCCCGTCACAGTGTAAGGTCAGTTTTTGGCATTGGCTGGTACCTATGGTCCAAGAGCAATCATTCTATGGCCTAGTGTCTATTGGGATGCTGCAGGGATTTTAGTCAAATACGCAATTTTGAAAATTCAGATAACTTTTTTCATGAGATGTGATCAGTGTAGCGACAACATCCAGGCCCAAAATTCGATACGACTGAAAATGATTTCCAAAAAGTTTGACTGGGATATTTTCCTCAGATCAAGTTGGAAATATAAACTTTGTACCCAAGTAGGAGTTTTGAGGATTAAGGATTTTGGTGTGATTAATCCCAAACAAACCAAAGCCTCCGAAACTCTCTTACAGTATTGAAAGTGAGGCAAATCCTCCTCTTCTGTGTCCAGTGAGGTGGCCTGGTACTCCTGAAGGAGTTGGGCGCATTTTCGATTCTCCTGTTGTTCTGCAAGCTGTCGCGGTGTGTGCCCTTCCTGCATGAATCAAGAGGATGACGGGAGTAAAACAAACCGTCTGGAATGTACACAATCAAGTGGATATTAAAAGCTGCAGCCTATCCTCTGTGTTCATTCAGTTGTGACGGGGAGCGAAGCCGTTCACGCAGTTTAAGAATTCATTCATTCATTCGACCTTTATCTAAATCTCCAAAATTTTAATCTAGAAGAATCACTGAGGAAATGACCTAATTTCAGTGTTGAGTACATGTGCACAAAAACAACAAAGAAACCAAATATTACAGCATTACAAATTGTGAAGACCGGACCGTGTATTCAACCCAGTGGAATGGATGAAATTATTAAAAATCATAGCATGTAACCCAATTGTTTTTGATGAAAATAAGTGTTACATGAGTTTCTGGATATTTACTCATATAGATAATCATCTGTGCATGTTTAAAAACTTTATTCCTCTATAATGCCCTTGCTGAACTCCAAATGACACATAATTTCATTATACATGATTATCAAATGTCACGTGCATGTGATACATGTGCTGTAGAACAATAATTAATAATGCTGAAACCATCCTCACCAGATCTTTAACGTTGGTGTTCCCTCCATTCATCAAAAGTAGTTTCAGGTTTTGATAGCATCCCCATACCGCAGCTATGTGAAGAGGGGTCAGGCCCTCTGACGACCTTTGAAAAATACATTATAACTTCAAAACAGAATCATTTCTGTATTTATGTCAGACTCATGATGCTTTGGGAAATACTACAATGACATAGTACCAAACAATTTTATTTTCCCTTTCAAGGTTTTTATCCATACCTGACATTGGGGTCCGCTCCATGCTGCAGTAAAAGTTTCAAGCAGCGTGTGTTCTTCTCAGTCTCTCTGCCAGCAGCCAAGTGTACAGCAGCCACCCCTTTACTACCAACCAAATCAGGCTTTGCACCTTGTGAGAGAAGCAGATGCACCATTCTGCCATGGAAGAGACATCAGTTATAATCCATTACAGCATTACGGTGTTACACATATAATTAACCAATTATTGTACCTATTGCAAATGAGCATATGTTGAAATAGAGGTAAGGCAGCAAGGGTAGGCAAATAGAACAAATACTTAATAATATAAGAACCCTCAAGTAAATAATAAATGCCAACTTAGCAAAAACACTTTGACCATACTTTGTAGTGTTATAAACTAATAAACTGTCTTACTCAGTGTTGGCCATGGTTTGCACTTATTACTGAGTGTATAAATCATATATAAATGTCCAATTGCTGCAATTTAAGTTGGAACACATTGATGATTGGAAGTTAATTTAATAACACACTTGACCAGTTTCTTTTGCACAATTGGTGTGAGGTCAGCAACAAATCTTGTGTATAATGTAGCAAATGGGACAATCTCGAAAATCATTATGGTCTATACATTAAACTACACAGAATTAAAGTTACACGCTGTCAAGTGTTTCTGTTACTGTGTCCAAATACCGTAAGTCAATTCTGTTTATCAGCGGTCTTCTAATCAGCAAAGACTCGGACACTGAGCGTCACATCGTAAACATCACGTAATAACCAAAAACAAGGAAGTAACTTTGGGAGCAATAAGGACAAATTCTCTTGAAATGGTGAAAAAAAAATAATGCACGAAATACTGTCAGGATACTACTCGTATATTGTAAGTGATAACTATTTAATCGCTCGTCAGGATTGTGCTAAAGTGATGATAAATCGCCGGCAATCAGGTGGTTGTCACATTTCATTCACAACAAAGGCATGTCTGGGCAAAACACGACAGAGGGCAGTACGTCACCTGGGTTCTCCATCCTTCACAGCTTTACACAGCTCGCTTTCGAGTCTCTTCTTTTTTCGCTCCATGATTATTCTTAGGTTATTTACCTCTCCTCGCATAGAACCGACATCGGGATTACCTCAAACCCTGCATATGTGCGGTTGAGGCAGAATCGGTGCTAGCAATTTAGGCTAATCTGCGCACGAGAAGCAGTGAAAAGCTCATTAAATGCGCGAAAAAATCAAACCACGCGTTAATTATCCGTCCTATTTCTTAATTGTCACATAAATTATTCGTTTTTAAACGCTATGTACTAGAGACATTAAATCGTACGCAAACATAATCATTGTTTTGTTTTCTATAGACGAGGATATTTTGGTTAAACTTCCCTCCAAAGCGCGAGGACACTCCTCTTTGTTTGGCCATTGGCGGAAGTCCCGCCCAAGACGCTACGTGATTGGAGGAGTTACTAATAAAGTTGTGCAAAAAAAGTTGGAAAAAATATCACACTGCATTTTATCTGTTAATTCTTGCAGCATCTGCGAGCTAGAAAAAAAACCAATTCTTCCTCTTTTTTCAAAAATGTATGGAATTTCTGGCATGGCCTTTCATACTCATATACCTTGAAGATATTTGTATATTTTTGTTACCATACCAACAAGAATATGTGTATGGCAGAGAAACGTGAGATGCTTGGCTATAATAAATGCCTGACTAATTTCATTAGGAAATCATGTCTTTATTCAAAACACTTACAATTACAAGCATAGTTCATAGATAGATTAGCTGCATACTGGAATATTAAAGGTCAATAGCCGTGCATTCATAGCATTGTTCCACTATGCATTCCACCATAAGGTTAGCTGATCAGCTTGGGTTTTATTATAATTTCCGTCAAAAAACAGTCAAAGAAAAGTTTGTCCAACACCAACAAATATATTAAGGTAAATACTCTAATGAAATTTCCCTGGCATTACTTTTAAGGGTTAAAAGTATTCAATTGCCGGTGCTCAAGGGGTTAAATAACAGACTTACAGGCTCAAATGTGTTCTGATGTCGTAGCACAGTCTTTTTTTTATAGCATGTCTGACTTAGATTTTTCTCTCAACTTAAGTGCTTGCTCTGTCATCCACAATTTGTTTGCCATATGGTGGACTGGTAAGACAGCAATTACAAGTCACAGTCATCTATTACTTCAGCCTCAAACAGATGGGAGGGAGAGGAGGGTAAGAAGGAGGCCCATCAGAAGGAGCAGCAGGCTGGGATGAATGGATCCAGCGTGACTGGGGAGATTGCAGTTCTCGTAGGGCTCCAGACAGGCAGCGTAAGCCATGACATGGGCGATGTAGCTCTGCTCCTGCACACCGTGGATGAGGTGTGACATGGGGCCCTTGGCAAAGATGGCCACATCCTCTATGCCGTGGGTCTCTGAATCAAGAGGGACAGGAGCCTGCTGACGATAATCGTTTCCCGCTGAAGAAAAGAAGGATAAAAGAGGTTAAGAATAGCTTGGAAAGCTTCGGAGATGTTTCTCGAACAACAATCTAGGTGGACAAACTAAAAGGAACACTGGAAAATGTATAATCAAAGACAAAACTACTGCCTCAAGAATTACCATCAGTGCACAGCTCTTTTCTTACACCCATTCTTATATTTATTTTGATATAGTAATGAATTTCTCTATATCTAAGGTGCTCTTGTCCTTCTTATCATTATCATTATCATTATTTACATCACCCGTGACATTAGAATAGACTACAAATCATCTATTTACTGTATCTATCAAC
This sequence comes from Brotula barbata, assembly GCA_900303265.1. Lineage (NCBI taxonomy): Eukaryota > Metazoa > Chordata > Actinopteri > Ophidiiformes > Ophidiidae > Brotula > Brotula barbata. The sequence continues at coordinate 19,738 of OMNV01004828.1, read as the reverse complement.
TTTTTAATAGCTGCGTATTTGCATCAATTACTTAATCTTGTGTCAATGTTGCTCCAACCACTGTAAGCATCATGAGTGCACGTTTAATATGCATACAAATCTTTAGTGTGCAATCGTCTTATTGAGGGCGCAAATCAGTTTCACCGCAAATTTATATTCCCATATTTATTTTCCCTCCCTCGGAATGTGAATTGGTGCTTGAATCTCAGATTTTTCCTCTGACATCTGCTCTGAAAACTGCTACATGTATCTGAAGTAGATATATTAACCCACCACAAGATGTCCCCATTATGTTATATTACATTCTCTATGGTTCACTCACATGAAATTGATTCATTCACATCTGGGCGACTTCCATTGGCAATCTGGTATCCCGGTCCATTTCCATAAACAGCTGTGGTAAAGTGCTTATTGTCCGTTGCTTTTGATCGTGACACTCCTGTCAAATATGGGACAAACCGAAATCAATTGGGTTCAAACATGGAGCATCAGATCAGCTTGCTGATCACCTGATACTTTTCCTCAGTCACCTGTAATCTGTGAATTTTACCTAAAACGGGGTTTCCTCTGACAGAATATCCTCCGAAGGCGAAGACGTGGGAGTGGTCAGCAGACACCACAGACAGGGTGTCCAGCTCACTTGTGAGTTCAGCCGCCCGTCCAATCGCCTGGTCAAACTGCACAGCATCGGTCAGAGCTTTTTTGGCCTTCCCGCCATGGTGACCGTGGTCAATTCTCCCCCTTGAAAACAAAGCCAGGGACACATAAACATACAGGAAGCGATCGTCTGATGCATGCCACGGATTGTATATGAATTGAGGAATTTCACGCGGAATATACACGGATTTATCAGAGTGCAAAATGCTGGTTATGCCACAGTATCTGTTCTGATTATGCTGCCGGTTAAACTCTGGTTTAATAATAAGTGGCAGTTTGAATAGTGCATGCTGCGTTTTGAAAATTGGGGCACTTATCTTCCACAAAGAGGTAGTATCCGTTGGGGTTCTGGCTCAGAATCTGGATTGCCTTTTCCATCATCTCAGTAAGGGAGGGGTCCATGGCTGGATCACGCTCCATCTCGTAGCGGCAGTCGCCCGGCTCAAAGAGACCTAAAAGCACGTACAAATCTGAAACTACAGGCTGAAGAACTACACGAGCCAAACTGTGTTATAAATTGTACTTAATTACAAAAGTACTAAATAAGCATGCTTGACATTTTCATGTCTTTGACTTCACTCTATGTGACCTGTGTCTAATTTTGGGCCTTAAAGTGAGGTCTCCTTCTTCTTGTAAGCTGTTGACGCATTTTATATTTATGATGAGTGTCAAATGAAACAGAATCTGATGATTATCGGAGGAGTATCTGAAATCTTACCCATCAGGAACTCTGTCTTCAAAGGATCCACAGCATCAAACTGAGCCTTGTCCCACACATAACGCGCATTCTGGAAGCAATGAATGAAAATAATAAATCCCAGGAGTCACTGCTGCAGGAAGTTTAATGGCGAAACCACAAAAAAAGTGGTTGAACAACAAACCTTTTTATTCTTAATCCACTCTGCGACGAGATCCACTCCATCATCCCGCTCTCCTCCATACGTTGAATACTCCGGATCAGGAGTGCCTCTGGGAAACATATACTTGCGACCTCCACCCAGAATGACCTGCATCGTGAAACACGAGCCACAGTTTATTCCTATTCAATAAGCATTATACATTTCAAGCATTAATCACTTCATGTTTGAACCGTGTTGAATGATTAATGTGATTTGCAGTGGCAACGATTGATCTTCCATTCATGTAGAAATTATAGATGACTCCACGGTCAATGTCTGGTAGATCTTTTATCAAAGATGACGCGTCTTATCATGACTTCCAGACAGAACGCAGATTCATTTTACGAGTGTGTGTTCACAGTCGTTACGGTTACAGGAAATCTAGGAGGCAGACAGGTTTGCTGTTTTGTATCTTGAAAGGATCCACTGATACCTTTGACTAAGAAGACCTGGGAATCTGACTCACATTTATCTCTGTATTGTGAACCAGCTGGTAGGCGATGTCATGGCAGCCATTTTCTTTCGCCTCGGGGGTGAGGTCCGAATCTGCGTACCACCTCCTGGAGGCACTGTGAGCGTAGTTCGCCGCAGGAGATGCGTGTTGAACTCGAGTGGTGGTGACGATTCCGACTGATTTTCCTAAACAACGCAGAGGTAGAACAGCTGCTGTGATGATAAAATTCTTCGTTTGGAATCTTTTTTTATATTACATTATGCATTTTCCTTTGTGTGTTGAGACAAATATCCCACTTCATAAAATTATGTGATCAATATCTCAAAAATGAATTTACTTAAATGCTCAAAACGAGGCTATTTTTCTGTAATCCTGCAGTATAAGTGTATGTATATAAGTACACCACCTGCTTGCTTGGCCCGGTGCAGAACAGACGTAACTTCGTTACCAGCGGCGCTACTACAGTCGGCATATCGGGCGGCGGCAGTGACACCCAGGGTGCCGTAGTTGGCCTTCACCCCACATGTGTACGCTGTGCCGGTGCCGGCACTGTCTGGCATCTGCCGATCTACGTTGTACGTCTGCAGCGATCAAATACAGAGGCATGAGTATTATTCCACCAGACAATAAATACTGGTTTGTTTCTGGTGTGAATACACACATCTGTTTGTCTAAATCCACAAAAGTATTCAAGGTAAGTCCGTTATTGTGTCCGAGTGTGGTCTGAATGGGTTTACCTTTGACAGTGCCAGGTGTGTGAAGGTATCCATGACCAGACTGGTCTCCTCTCCAGTCTTTCCCGCCATCTGACCTTTGAGGATCCGGGAAGCAGTCACTGTCGGTATACCCATACCTGCGAAAAAAGTGGACACATTACATAACACGGCAGATTATATTAGGAAAGGAGAGAAAATGACCGAGTGAAGTTTCTCCTGTGATAGCTTTAAATGATAATCTTGTTCCTCTAAGAGTACTTGTGTCGGGTGGACACCACTTGGAACCATAAATCTGTTATTCACTGCATCGTTGATGATAACGTGCATGGTTGCAGACTGTGGCTCAGCCATGATTCATTTGGGCTCGTTAACATTAACATCCATAAACCTGTGCCCCTCAGAGTTATACATTGTAGTCGATTGCGTGCGATGATGATAACTATCTTGTCTTCAAATGACCTGAGCGAAATGGAAAAGGTCGGACGAATGATTGCTAATTACGGTTTTAAACAGTCATAATGGGGAACCCTGTATTCTAGACTCACCGTCGCCTATGAAGAGGATGAGGTTCTTGGCCTTGTGAATATTAGGTTGTATATTCAGGGCCGTGTGCAGGGCGTCCCTCCCTTTCAGGTTCCAGTAGCTGGCATGCAACTCATGCTCTAAGGCAATAAAAGAGACAACGAGACGGATTCACATACCATCCGACAACCTATCAGACATACAGTACGTCATGTGTGTTATTTATACATCATCAGCTGAGCTCTCCATCTGACACACATGTGACATTTAACATGGGAAGAAGAAGATCCGGTGCTTATGTTGTCATCATAAAATAGTGACGAGTGAGGCCGTGATAGCCGTAACGTTCTCCTGTAACGTTGGAATATTCACACACAAAAACATGACAAGAAAACAACAACAGAGACGATACAGATTTTGTGGCAATACTCACAATACTCAATTTGATCCATTTTATTGGTTTTAGAGTGTGTTATGTCAAATATCAGTAGTATAATAACTATAATTTCCCTTAAAAGTTAACATGGTCATAAATACAGCAGTGGTTGTATACGGAGTGTCTGATCAATCCTTACCTGGAATACCCGGGACAGAAGAAATCCCCGACACTGATATGAAAAGCATTAATCCGATCAAAAAGAGTTTATGTTTGGTGTCCATAGCGTCTGTGTTCATGGAATTAATCTGGACAATTTGTGCACATGCCGTGGTCTGTTTATAGCTTCAGCCTCGGTTCAAAGGGCACTTGGAGGAGTCTCACAATGTCAGCGAGAGGTTATAAAGAACACACACACACACACACACACACACACACACACAGCTATAAAGGACAGGAACAAAGTTAGTGTTTTGCCTCTTGGCATCTGAAAAAGTGAACATCTTTCTGTTTCCCCTCTTAGTTCCCGAGATGGTTGATGAGATGGACAACTACAAAGGAAAGTTTCTTGGATGTTTTCGTACATCATCACATGCGGCCGACAGCTCTAACTGATACATCGATGTCTCACGTTCAGCTGAAATCGTGCATTCCAGCTGCAAAAGGGAACAATTATCATCTTAAATCGTCACGTTTCTCGATGTCGCTCTTGCTACGTCCTTAATGGCATTAGCTGGAGCATCATAAGACCTTATCAAAACATATGCATCCATCTATCCCATATAAACACTTAGTAATCTTTAAAAGTCAGAGTCCATTATCTGTTTTATTGTTTGTTTATGCCTGATAAGTGCAAAACTCAGATGCAATATGGACCAATATTCCGTAAACATTACCCAGCAAACACCCTTAATCATTAACTAAATAGCCGCTATGATGACCAGCACACATCCCATATTGCACCTTTGTACATCTCACACAGCGCCCATGCCGGTCAGAATTCATGGAGCGACCCGTTTATGTGTTTCTTTTTTGAGATTACAGCCCTCGGCGCCGCTGCTGTGATTGGCTTTGCGTTTTCAGTAGACCATCCTGTAACATCTGGTCACATCTGTTTGGCATCACGATCCCGCCCGTGGATGTGTTACAGGAGATCAGGATTACATGAATGGAGTTGGACAAAACGTTTCACGTGACAGTTCGACCTGATAGCTGCCTGCCATCAGCAAAACCATCTATCCAGTTACGGCTCATTATGGGTTTATCGTGGATTTTAGGAGTCGCATCAAGCGCTTCCTTTATTTTGGTTACTCTAGTGACCCCTATTGGTGAATACGAGATAGACCAGACAGAGCGAATGACATTATGAGCCCGATGTAATCCTTGTAATCAGATGTGACTGTGTGACATTTTTCCAGAGCTCATCCGTCACAATTATAATTGACTTTGACTTTGACTTCAGCACCCTGATTAGTTCCTTATCTTATCTGGAATGAATCATTAGAACACAGGAAGGGGCAGAGGTAATATTGTGGTAATAACTAATTAAGTTGCTTATAAATCATTCAGTGGCAACATGCTGCAAAAGATGAGAGAGAAGTTTTACAAATTAAACGCACAGCAAATTTCTTTCTAGACTGGATAAAATTCCTTTTTATGTGTGAACCTGCTTACAAATGTAAATACTTGTGAGAAGAACTAAAATGGGAATCCTCTCTTTGATGTAAGAGTTGAAGAGCGACCTGTCAGCGTGTAAATGGACGAAGGACTCGGCAAGAAAAAAAAAAAGGTTTTAAAAAAACATTTGCAAAAACACAGTATAAAAATACATTTACAATATTTGCTTAGAAAATACATTCACGTTGGATGATCCAAACAGATGACATACCATAAGTCATAGACAGTCTTTTGGATTACAGACTTTCTATTTGGAACCAATGAGGTCAAAATAAGAACATCAAATATAAAATCTTTGCACTTCCTGAAGGACTCAGGAAAAGTAGAGCCCCAAGGTACGGTTTGTTCTCGCTGCCGTGGAGCTCGACAGCCAGGCTCGTTGTCGTGTTTGGGCGTAAACAGCGGCGATGTGATAGAGTTGCAGCTAATTTTATTGAAAGCAAATAAATAAAAAGGAATAAAGGCACATAAAGGGGAGATTTAAACTGATCGAATTAAAGAGAAAAAGTCAAACGTAGCGCTGGATGAGAGCCAAGCATTGTGAATTAAAGCCTTAAAGCCTGAGGGAGAACGAATGAAATACAGTTTTCCTTTGTCGAGCTCCAATATGGAGCTTAGAAACACAGCAAACATATAAATCTCTTCCACGGCACAATCAATAGATTACTTCAGTTGAACCTGGAGCTTCGGTAAGTTGGAGTTCTCAGCTGATCTTTGTTGATGAGACACGACGAGCACGTGGATAACGTGCCTGATCGAACAGGCTGATCGGTTCCATCGCTCCTACGGCCTCTTCGCTGAGATGCGCCGAGCGGGATCCTGGTCGCTTTTGATCACTGTTGTCGCATGACTTTGGTTGGAAACAGCCCTTCGTAAATAAGAGCTGACGGCTCCGCAAACTCTTCGCGGCCTGGTTGGAACAGCGCTTACGTGTGAACGATTTACCGGATACTTAAGTATTAAGTGCACATGAGAAACAGATACTTCACGTATGATCAAGGCCGCATTTTTGCACGGATGTTAGGTTTATTATCAGACTGTGTGTATCCGTGCTCTGCCTGTGGGCACACACATATCGACGTGGTTGACTTGCTGCTGTATATGTACACACGGAGTGTATTTGCATGGATGAAGTCCGTTAAGTGTTCGTGTATTTGTATGTATACAATTTACACGTGCGAGTGTACGCCTCGTCATCTGAGTAGCAGCCACAGTAGGGCGAGCGAGCCACACAACGGGCTGGCCGGCGTGTTCGCGCACCCGGCCGAGGCGTGCGGGTGGGGGGGGCAGTCCGTGTAGGGCTCCAGGCAGGCGGCGTAGGCCATGACGTGCGCCACGTAGTTTTGCTCTTTGACTCCGTGAAATAGGTGCGCCATGGGGCCTTTGGCGTAGATGGCCACATCCTCCCCACCGTGCGTCTCAGCATCCAACGGGACGGCGGCCTGCTGCATGTACTCCTCATCATCTGCACACAGGAAAACACAGGCCAGACCACGAGTGAGCAGGATTTTCAAAGTATATAACCTATAAAACCAAGGTGACGCAATGCCAGTCCAGGTGCCACAACCTCACATTAACAGAGGGATTCAAACTTCGAGACGTTATGATGTCATCACGTAACACCGAGGATGATACACGTGTGATTTGATAAAATTTTTGAAGTCTCCGCCAAAGTAAAGGTGACCTTCATCCAAAACTAACTCTCATGGAAATCAATATTTTAGAGAAGCGGTGTAGGAAAAAAGTTTGATCAGTGTGTGTGTGTGTGTGTGTGTTTCAACCCCACTGCACCAGCGTCTGAATTTTCTTGCTTTATATTTTCTTCAGCGCTTCGGGCTCCTCGGTGGAAACTGTAATGTTTACAAAATGACCCAATGACTCGTAAGTACAGCAAACCTTTGCCATGATTTATCTAGCGTGGCAGATGGGTCTAGTTTTCACTTATAAGTACAACCTTTAGGGCCAACGCGTCGGCCAAAGCCAATCTTAAAACAGTAAACTACCGATTTTAAAACGTCATTCATGGCAGGACGGAGATGTTTCCATTATACAGTATACACATTCATGCAATGACTAAAACGAATGGTGCAGAACGGGAGGAGGTGGAAGTGGAACATCAGCGACCAGTGTTCCGCGAAGAAACACAAATAGCCACCGTAGCTCCGGCTATGTGCGTGTACACACGGAGATCACAGCTCAGCACATTAAATGCTACATCATATTTCATCTCCACTTGTGTGAGAAAAAAAAAAAAAACCACACACACCCACACACGCATGACTCACCCATAACCAAATCATCACACACGAGCGCTGCATCTGAAACCCATTAGAGCCTACTTACAGTAATCCACCATTGTGATGTTCCCTCTGGTTCCGTTTATGTGGACATAACCAGGACCGTTGGCATAAAGGATGCTGGTGAACGGCAATCTGTCATCTGCTTTCTTTGGTGCCAGGCCTTTAAGATGAAAACACGACAGCGAGGACAAGTATTAAGACGTAGACGTTTCATGACGATGTAGGCCATGAAGTCAAATGGTGGAAAACTGACGCAGAAGATGTTGAAGTTTAAAAATAATTCTCTTTAATCGAGTTTGTGTATCGGTAATGCAGGAGCGAGAAATTCAAAAGCATTATTATTATTGTTTCATGAGTTATGATGTTATTTGCGGTATTTATGTAGTCTCAATCTCTTATGGACATTCCAGAATATAATTTAGTCCATATAAAATTCCAGACTGGCAACCAAAAAAACGTTAATTCAATGTAAATGTGAGATCGATGTCAATTTTTTTGTGTTTTGGACCTACCAAAAATGGGATTCCCTCGAGGTGTGTTACCACCGAACGTGAAGACGTGGGAGTGGTCGGCAGTGACCACAGTGAGCGTGTCAGACTCTCTGCTCAGCTGTGAGGCTCGTTGAATGGCTTGGTCAAACATCACAGCTTCTGTCAGCGCCAGCTTGGCGATGCCATCATGGTGGCCGTGATCAATTCTTCCTCGTGAAGAACCACAGGACCACAGACGCTTAAATTAGATGAGACCGTAACCACTGGAACTATGTTCACTTTAACAGTAGTTCTAGCTGAAATGGCATACAACATCCTTCCTGATACGTTTGAATAAAATAATATAAAATAAAATAGAAAAAAATAAAATAGAAAAAAATAAAATAAAATAAAATAAAAAAATAAAATAAAATAAAATAAAATAAAATAAAATAAAATAAAATAAAATAAAATAAAATAAAAAAAAAATATGTGCCATGATTTTTGCTGATGCACTAAAAAGGTGTCGTGGCTTGTCATGGTACTCATCTTCCACAAAAAGGAAGTATCCTTTGGGATTCTTGTTGAGGATTCGAATGGCCTTCTCCGTCATCTCTACAATGGAGGGATCGCGTGTGCTGTTCCGGAAAACCTCAAATCTCATGTCCTTTGGCTCAAACAAACCTGGAAACACAAGAAAAATGCAAAGCGATTCAGAAATCGATGCTACGCTTGCTAAATTGAGAGTAAACACGTTAACTGCGCAATGTTATGCATGTGGTTTCATTTTGTTTTCTGACATTTAATACATTAGACTGCTAAAATATTTTTGTAATAATTGCATTGTGCCATTAAAGAATCAAGGGGTGCAGGAGTTACACCCCAGTCCGCCCCTGATGAGGACAAACGTAAGACTGTAATGGTAATGATTATGAAGCCTTGTGTGTTTCCAACAGCATCATCTGATAATGATGCCATAAGTCATGATAATAGCTGGCAACTGTGAGTTTACAATGCCTTCTGGCCTGTAAATATGTCAGCTGACCTTACTGGAAAACTCTGATTTGTGATTTGCTGAGGAGGTTTCGTAACTAAGATCCAAAGTTCATCCGTCTGCCCCTCATGTTAACCCACAGGTACAAATATAACATATATGTAGGTTTGTGCTTTACGTCGGTCTGTCAAATAGTTGTTGTTGCCTTTATCTCCTTTATGATTGTATGTGTAGATGTTTATAGGTGTCATCTGCCTTTCTAGAATCCTCCTCTCCGCACGCGTTAACGTCTGTGTACACCTACCCATGAGTCGGTCAGTAGTTTTCACATTAATTTCATCAAACTGTCTTTTGTGCCAAACATAGTGAGACTTCTTGTTCTGAAACACAAACCAGAGGACAGAGGCATTTACTTAGCTGCTGTTTACATCCTGCTACAGTTACAGTTGATGGGTTATTATTGTTTTAGCACTGTTAAACCGTCTTACTGGCTTGGCCTTCAACCACACTTCAATGAGGTTCCTCTTGTCTTTGCGATCCCCCTTGCGAGAGTTGGAGGTGGGGTACTCGGGATCCGGGGTGCCTCTCGGTGTCATGTACATCCTCCCTCCTCCCAGAATCACCTTACAGGAACATCAAAAAGAACGTAATCATTATAATGAGCGTGGCTGTCAATACACGGCGGAGCGATGCCGCATCTACGATGAATAATTCAGCAGTTTTCACGGCACCGCTGCGTTCCTGGTCTACCCAGCAGTAAACTGAGTTCATGGTGTATCTCGTGTGTAAATTTGTCTCTAATTAGATGGATGAAATTGAAATGGGGCATGCTCAGATTGAAGGCGGAAAATGGCGCCATAGAGAAAGACGGTGTATGCAGAACAAATGAAGCAACTGTCTGATTGTCTTACATACATCAATGTCCACGTTGGTGACCAGTTGGGTGGCGATGTCCACACAGCCCTGCCTGCGGGCGGTAGGAGGAAGATCAGTGTCACTATACCAGCTGCGGCTGACAGAGTGGGCGTAGGCAGCGGCCGGGGAGGCGTGCTGGACACGGGTGGTGGTCACTATTCCCACGGATTTACCTAGCCAACAAAAAAAAAAAAAAATAGGTATTTGTCTTGGGGACATTGGTCAAAATATTATAAATTAGACTCCAATCTTTCTTTAAAAACAAATATAAGAATTCTGGCTACTGTAGATGCTACTGAGACAAACTGAGACATGAAGCCTTTACAACAGGGGTTTTCAACCTGTTTTGGCCCAGAGGTAACCTGTGGAATGCCGATTCGCTGGGTCGCACGCAATCTGTTTATTCTATTATTTATTAGTCCAGTCCTGGACATGGACTGTCTGGGGTCCTTATCTGTCTCCAGCCTTGCCCTGTTCATATTCTTCAGGCATGACAGTGTGAAAGATCCACTCTGACAGATGGATGGAGCTGGAAACAATAAATATTTGCAATACCGACACAGACCAAGGGCGGACCACCAGTTGAAAACCCCTGGTCTATAATTGGTCTAGAATTACTAACAAACTAGCTTTGAACAGCCTTATCAGATGTTCCATTTTATTCCCTTCTATTATAAATATAAAGGCAGATAACACCATTATGGTCACTGTGTATCATAAGATAAGACTGTGAATCGATCTAGTTGGACTTTCAATGATTCATCACACTCTGGATTTGTACAAACCATAAAGTGAGTGTACCTTGTGCTTTTGCACGTCGTAGCACCGAGTAGACTTCGTTGCCAAAGGTGGTGTTACACTCGTAGGCCACCGCGTTAGCGCTGAGGCCTACGGTCTTAGCGTTGGCCTTTACTCCACAGTGGTAGGCCGTAGCTGTGCTGGCACTGTCTGCCACCTGCTTGTCCACACTGTAGGTCTGTGGAGTAAAGCAGAAACACAATCGGAAAAATGACGAACAATCATGGTTTTGTTTCATCCGTGTCGTGTTAGGATGAATTCTAGCTGCTGCTGCTGCTGCTGTTTGATTCCCTGGTGCAGATATTGCAGCCTTGTGATTGGGGATGCTGTGCAGTGAGGATGCAGTTCAACCACAGCGTGAATCGGACCAATTATAGGGTGAATCCTCGAGATTCTTTGATTTTTAAATATACTAGTGGCTCAGCGCTCATCGCTGTGATCTGTGAAACAGAGTGAAGATTCTTCGGATTCTCTGTGGATAAAGTTTAAAGTTTCTGTCACGGTGGCTGCTGTTGTAAATTACACAGTTATTGTTTTGTTTTTTATATCAAAGAAATCACTGTTTTTTGTTTCCTAAACATTAGGCGTATAATTTCTCATAGGCAGGGGATTTTTCTGGGAAAAATGGCTCATCAAAAAGTCAAGCTGAGTGGAGTCATAATTCAAAAGCAAAACAGATTCATACTTAAGTGAAAACAGTTATTATGCAGGCTATTGTATCTGCGCTGAGTGTGTGTCTGCCCTATGATGTGTTCAAATGAAATCTGAGTAATCAGTCTCGGAAACTGCACGGGGGAAGACACATGTGCAACAGGAGAAAACAGGAGAGAACAGGAGAAACCATTTCAACAACGGTTGAACATTTTCTAATTTAAGCTCACATGATGGTTTCCTACATGGAAATATTTATAGATTATGACAAGAAACACACAGGTACAGAGATAACAGATGCCCTTGATACCTGAAACACTTGATGTTTTTGAAAATTTTTAAGTGAGGAGTGAGAGGTGAGAAGACTGGGACACAATAAAGAACAGGAACAGAGCCTATTGGAAAATGATAAAGTTACAGATTTTATGACCAAAAAAAAAATGCTGATTCTTGCATTTTAGCTGCCAAATTAACACATGCATGAGTACGAGGACGTCTGATCGGATGAGTGATAGCGATGATTTCTCAATTTCAATTAAAGGAAGGGTTAGACTGCAAGAAGATACCACAAAAATGTACTTGGGTAGTTGGGGAGATGATTTTTGCAAAGTGAAAATTGTTGACTATTTTGTTGATTTGAGGTTCCATATGCCGACAGTGTGTTGTTGTTGTCACCTTAGACAGGGCCAAGTAGGGGAATGTGTCCATAGCCAGTTCAGTCTCCTCCCCGGACACGCCCAACATCTGACCTCGCAGGATTCGAGCTGCCGACACTGTGGACACACCCATTCCTGAAAAAAAAGGAGAGAAGCAACAACACCTGAGGGTCACTGATAGGCTCCACCCACTTTGCTACTGGCATAAACTCTTTTGGACCACAGTTCAAAGTACAGCAATATAAGCACATACATCTACATATACAGCTGTCGTTCATGGGGTTAGCGCTCGTTTGAGAACAACAACAAAAGTTCAGCAGGGCAGCGTAACATAAAAATGCTCCCTTCTTTCCACGCCACATCAATTTCTCTAAGTCATCTTAAGCACCAATTTTCCTCTCCCCATGATCCATTCTTCATTGGCTCTCATAATCCCCTAAACATCACGCTCATAAAACCTCAAACAAACTCTGGCAGGAAGATCATCGTGGAGATACGGCGTGAAAGTTCGGCCACAAACATCCAGAAGTTTTACTAAGTCGCTCTGATTAAGAGCAGAGATTCTCCTGGGAACAGGATGTGACTTTAAAAAGCTCCAGTTAGAGAAACGAGTCTAATCAGCTTCACCAGCTTAAAGACGCCACACAAGTGACAATTATTTGTGGGAAAAACATCTCACGCTCAAATCTGATCCAGATGGAAATTTTCCTCAAATAAAACAGTCGTCTCGCTGCGAGACAGTGCAGGCAGTGAAGGTCTGGATGCTAAAAGAGGACACATCCACAGATGACACCTCAGGAGGGGATCCATCATCCGCCAGGTGACAGCCAAATGCTCAACCCGCCTCCCGAGCTCCTACACACAATGCCATATTTCATGATCACCATTAGCCCACCAGGTCACTGTCAAAAGTGTTTTCCCTCAGTCCACCGAGCACAAGGCGAACACTGTGACTCAGCGTCGCTGCAGCTTTTGCCTCGGTTTACGCGTTTAAGCTGTTTTGGATGCGAGGTAGACAATATTAGACTTTTGGTGTAAACTTCAACCACGAGCGTCAGAGTTAATTGCACGTTAGAGCTGATCCCTTGATGATATTATGCCTTCGACATAATATTAGCAACAGTAAAAGTCCAGTTTGCCAGCTGGAGTCGAAGCTTGTATTACGGAGACCCAGAAGGGACCTGTGAAGAAAAAAATGTTTTGAAAAAAGAAATTCCACCCAACCAAAAAAATATAGCCACAAAAACAATCTTTTCATGTGGAAACAAAAAGTTATCCCTCGGCATAACCCTTCCATTTGCACAGGTTTGGACTTGACAACACTGCAGTGTTGACAGGAATTTTCTCTCACCACAAGAGTTACTGAAAAAAACAGCAGCTTTGTTTTTATTATTACAGCGGACATGTAAATACAAGTAAATCACACGAGCAGAGATTAGAACACAAAAGTTTTTTAGTTTCATGTGAAAAAAAAAGGTTTTCACACAAATATTATTTTTGGGTTTTTTTTGTTTTTTTTGTCCCTTCAGAGGCTCCGTAAAAGTTGGCTCCTCTTTAAATGTGGAACATGAGTTAATATGTTTTGCTTTTTGTGATTTTCTTTGTTTTCTTTGTAATGTAGTAGGGATTGTATGTTGAATAAAAGTCGCATGAGTCCGAGTATACAGATCAGCAACGTATGGACACAGCACATATAAGATTGTAAATAAAGACATATTAGTTGCTATTTACTCAACAAATGGAACCTTATAGGACCAAAGTAAAAAAATACTGGTGTTTTCCACAAAGGAAGAGGTAAAGTTTCCTGTTTTGGGAAAAAGAAATGTTTCTATATTTGGTATTATTTTATAGATTTTACTGTCTCACATGTGTGTGATTTACTGTATCCCTACCATGTGCCTGCGGAGAATGTGTGTAACCTGTGTCATTAATCACACCCCCACCACCCCAACCCGGCCACACACACCACCGTGTTTACATGTAGTTTTTGCTTTTTCCCCTACCATCGCCGAGGAAGAGGATGATGTTCTTGGCCCGATGCTCCCGAGGGCGAAGTCTCAGCGCAGCATCCAGTGTTGTTCTGGCCTGAGCATCCCAATAGGCAGGCTGCTTCTCCCGCTCATACTGGGCTGCTGCATTGAAACACACAGAGATGGAGCGTGAGATGCATGTTAAAAGAGGATTTACAGGTTGCACAGGTGGAGAACATGGCACGTTTGTGTGTGTGTGTGTGTGTGTGTGATAGTGGCCGTTATGGTAGGCATTTCCATATGTAGAGAGCTACGGACTCAGGTACCAAAAAGTGAAACCACGCATGGTCATGTGTGCCTGTTCATTCATGCCTCATGTCTTTCCCTGACACTTTGAAAAATACTCGGCCCTTGGGATAGACAGGGGAGAGACGTTTCTCAAGAGGTGTCAAAATGGAGCAAAAAAAAAAAAAGCAGACGAGAACACAATATCCCGAAAACACAAACAGTCCTCCGCACAACTTACATAAGCAGGTAGACGCATGTAAAAATATACTCACACACTTTATGTGCAAGGACACAAACAACAACATTTCCATTATTACGCCCACACACCTGAGCTCTTAGTTAACTCTCCGTTCAAACACACACACACCCTTACTTACCAACTCAAGAGTGGGGTTATCTGTTTCAGTCTCTATATTCTTTTTCCCAAAAATTGCTCCTGATATCCCAAAGCAGAGGCAGCAATAATAATCTCCTCACCTAGGTTCTCCGAAAGAGCCTGGTCCGCGTCAAGCAGAAGCGGGCCCAGGAGGAGGAGGAGGAGGAGGAGGAGGAGCAGATTGAGGGCCCAGCACTGTGGCATCTGCATCTCTAAATTGATGGACCACAAAGAGCTGGACAAGTTGACACGGCCGGGGAGACAGAAAGACAGAGTCACAGGCAGAGAGTGTGTGTGACTGCGAAGACCTCCAGCCCTGCTTTTTAAAGCCCCGCTGGGTGTGTTATAACGAAGGGCCCGCGCCAGCTCATAGGCTCAGAGCCACAAAAGAGGGAAGAGAGAAAGTGAGAAAAGGGGGAAGAACCAGGAGAGAGAGAGAGAGAGAGAGAGAGAGAGAGAGAGATGAGAGAGAGGAGTGGGGGGTGAGAGAGAGAGAGCAAGGAGTAAGGACCACACAAGCGCACTGTACAGCATCACAGCCCCTCAACTCATTTTGATTCCTGAAAACGCATCATCCCCCCATTTATTGTTGTTTTTTTTTGTGAAGGTTGCTTCCATTTCTCTCTGTCTTTCTGTCTCTTCGCTGACTTCTCCGCTCTGATGTACAAATGATAGAATTTGGAACGGTCCTTTGATGTGGTAAATATATAATGGTCCTTTAATGCAGCCGTCACTTTAACTCTAAGAGGAAGAAGAAAAAAAAAGCTTCCCAATTTATGTTGGCATTCATCAAGATTCAAATTGTAAGGGTTTCTTATTTCCATTTTTCTTCCCCCCATGCCCTGGAAAAACAGTCCAAGGGGAAACCAGGAATGAGTTCCAACCTATTCTTGAGAATATCATGATCGAGTCATTATGTGTTCTGCTTTTCATGTCAGGAAGATAGTCATATTTCCATTCCCCTCTTCTGAATCTTTGCATTTAAAAGACCCCAATATTTTCCCTCTCTCACCAAGTCAACTTGGCTGGATTTTCTGTGGGAAGTGAAGCGGGGATAGCATTTTTCTTCTGTGAGGTAGTGGAGACTGCCCGCAGAATGAAAATGTCTCCTTTACGCAAACACAACAGTTAATGTGTGAAATGAGGTGAGTTGGGCCAACTTTGTTCCACATGGCCAGAAGACTCCAGTTCACGGTGCGTGGAAAGCCTAGAAGGATGAATCCCGTTATCATCCAGAACTCTGGAAGACCTCCGATTTCTGCCAGCCACTCGCCCATTGCCCACAAGGCTTTGCAGTTAGTCACATGTGCCTAATCAAGACTCCAATAAAATCGGAGCAGCATCCTGGGTAAAAAAAAAAGAAAAAAAAAGGCCTCACATGATGCAGCCAACACCACATTAACTGGAAATACCAGCAGCAGTGTGCAAGAGCAAGAAAACCTGTGGAGACACGTCAGTCTGTCCATTTATTATGGGTTTGCCCCAAAGAGAGAGTCTGGCTTGTGTTGGTAACGTCAATTTAGTTTCCTCCAAGACAAGTGTAAACAGCCACGGGCGGTTTTAGGTCTCAGGGTGGATCATCCATCCACCAAAAGGTGCTTTGGCGCTTTTGTTAGCTGATTATACGACAGGCTTGAAAGCCTGTGGGAAAGCTATGAACTCATGGGAATTTAACAGATTAGCAGCAACCAAAGCGCACGCGGAGCACAACAAAACACAGAAGTATAACCCAAATACTCAGTTTATACTGACTTCAGGTAGAAAGGGAATAACTTTTGTCCAGTATTCACAATCTGTGAAAATAAAGCGGGGCAGAGCTTGATAACAGAGCCGTTTTTGATATTTTGTACATTTTTATAGTGGATTAAAAAGTGAAGTCGTTTGTGTTTGTTGTTGTTGTTGTTGTTGTTGTTTGTGCGCACAGGGCTCCTTTTCCTCATCATTTACAGCGGAAGAAAAAGTTGGCTTTGAGTCAAAATTGCAAAAATACAGAAAAAGCTTATAATATCAAACAAGTTACTGTCAGTTGCTCCTAATTATTACATCTGTTGTATTTCAAAAGGAATTACATCCCTGTTCCATGAACCTTAAAGACATTTTATTGTATGTAAGAACGTAAAAACACACCCATGTTAAAGACTCCCCCCATATGTGCCCACACACTCATTCAATCTAACATGTGGATCCTATGACAGACTCTCCTAAAAGTAAATTATAAAAGTTTAACTCCCCCCCCCC
>OMNV01004823.1:1281-30377 GCA_900303265.1 Brotula barbata | reverse complement strand
CAGAAATGTTCCACAGAGTCCGATTCTGTTTTCCAAACAGCTATCATCTTGCTGTGAGTCCCTGGCTTCCCTAAAAGAACATAATTCCTTGTATGAGTATGATGTGACCCAATGGTTGTTGCGCTGGGGTCGGTTGGAAAGTTTTAATAGTGCACACACATTCAGAGCAGAGTTCAAAGGCACATTTGTCTTTGTTTAGAAGCTCTTGGCTGTGTGCTTCTATCCAGGCTTTAGTCACCGCTCTTTTCATGCACACTGTCTTTTCTGTAACAAAAGCAGACTCATAAAGTCTTTCTTTTGAAGGCAACACAGAGCCAAAGCATTCAGCTCTGCACACAAAGACAGAGCTAAATAATTCATACGCTACATTTGTATTGAAGGAGTATCATCCCATGAATCGGCCGGTTCGCTCTCTTTGCTGGCTGAAACTGTGTTGTCAGCACAGCCTGGTTGGACCAGAAGTGCTTACGCCTGCTTATAACAACTCCACCCAGCTAAGTGTTCTCCTCCTGAACAAAACAAACGCCTGTGTGTGTTCGTCTTCACCAATATCCAAATACATCATGAGTTATGACCTTTCCTGTGAATACCGGGAAGTTTTTATCCTGCATTTGATACTCAGCGGAAAGAAGTCATAATAATGTTGAAAGTGTTTTGCTGACACATCTGCAGTGGGTTACCTCGCTGCCAACTGGCAGATACTGTGTGATGATGATGACATATTGACAGAGCCTCCACGGGGACACTTCCAGCTCCATCGGGTTGCTCGGCTCGGGACAGGCGATTTCTGCTTTGGGGTTTTTGTCGAGGGAAATCTAGACACAGGCAGATGACACCCATGGGCCTCCTGGATGAGAATGGATGAGGACATTTAGGCTGTCAGCAGTAAGAAGGCCTATCTAACTCCGTCAGGAGTCCACAAGGGATGAAGAGGACACCAGGGCCCCAGTCTCAATTGGCCAGCATAGTCTTATTCCCATGCACTTTACCAGGATGGAAACTGTGGGATTTTTATCTCTGGATTGCTGTCGAAAGACTTTTGTTAAGAGGATAAATAAAATCTCTTCTGTCATCTATTCCTGTCTTAGAGGGCGCTAACCCTTCATCAACTCTACTTTCCTTTCCAAATCATGTCACTTTTTTTTACCACATCAGGGCAGCTAAGTGCACATAGAGGTGCTGAGAGAGCCACTTTAGATGATTGAGAAGAACCTGCGGGGGCGCTGTGTAAGACGCTGATCGATTTCACAGTTTTTCTGCTCTTGTCTGTGTTGTTGAGAGCCTTTAGGCAACAGTCTAGCAATCCCCAACACACAGAAAATGAAGGCAGCAATCCACGGGATGCTTTATCAGTCAATATGGCCTTCTGCTGGAGCGCACACTCTGCCTCCAGCCTCTTCAATCCGACAGCCCACTGAGTAGCTTTTAGCATCCGCACAGTGGAGGCGATCTCAGCTCATTATCTGTGTTCTTTGAAAAGACAGTGGAGGGCTTATATTAACATAGAAACGCCTCTTGTCTGTAGGGTTCTGCAGAGTCAGGAGAATAAGAAACAATGGTTTTACTGTAGCGTCCCCAGTTAGATCGATGGCGAACTCTCAAACTGATGGTTCATGAAGATTTTATTGCCTATCCACACAGTGCCGTATTCATGAACAGACCATAAGAGTTAAGTGGAAAAGCAACAAAAAAGCCTCTCATGATATTGCACACTCACATCATATTGATAATAACCATAAAAATGTACAACAAACTGACTCAAAATTGGAGTACAAAAATATTTAACCATCAAAAAGGAATATTTATACATTGGTGTCCTATCATTCATATGATACATGATGAGACCAGCCCAGCTTCCTATCCCGTAAACCAAAGCAAGGAAGCTACACTGTTTATGTTAACCAGGCTATCCATACATTTACTAGGTAAATACAAACAAAGCAACCAACCTTAGGAAAAAAAGCTTTCCCTTGCTACAAGTTATACACATAGTACAAATGATTCGCTATGATTCCAATACGTTTTTACATGAGCATAATTTCATAAAAGGATGCAAACATTACCTGCTCCATGGACAAGTTAGCTACACTAAGCTAGCGCCGAAAGCTAATTAGCGCTAGCTTGTTCTCTCACTACTCACTCAAACAAACAAATGCAAAAAATACTTTTATACGTGTGCATCCTGTTATAGATTTCTTATAGCATATAGAATTCATACCTTGTTTATTTTCCAGCTAGGCACTCGGTTTCTGGGGTACGTGAAAGGCGTTTTGATAACTTTACACCTGAATCCTTTTGCTTAATTTGCTCTACTCAGTTCACTGTGATTTTTCAAAAAGTGTGGGAGAAACCTGCCTTCAAAATAAAAGCTCGAATCGATGTAAAAATACAAATAGAAAATAATTTAACCTCACATCAAACCAATTGTGGATCGAAAGGGAAAACATGATAGACATTTGACGTGGCATTTACAATGAAACTGGGCACTTGAGTCACTGCAGAACCATTAAAATTGGTCGTAAAACCTCAGGAAGGTGATGAAACAAGAAATAGATTTAATAAACGAATACTGTCATCTGGGGAAATTGAGTTGGGAATGTTCTCTCGTCGCTAATTGGGTTACGAGGCCACGGCGAGGAAAGTTGTCAAGCTTCAGGGGTTTTTATATGTGACTGCCCGTCAATTCACAGTCCAGGGCAGTGACCCTTGGGGTGGCGCCCCCACAAGGCCCTTTAAGGTACAGGTGTCTGATGAGTCACTCCAGAAGCTGCAATGTTCTAGAAAATCCCAGGCTGTGCGGTTACAGGGTGAGAGGAGGCAGGAGGCCACACAGCTGGGTATTAGAGGGTTTACTGCTCCTTAGGTAGTCTTAGGTTCTGAGCGTGAGCGGCTGGTGGGGAAGCGGAGCCTTCATATGTGGTGGACGATGTCATCCGTTAGCTTTACGGGACCAAAAACATAAAGGGAAGCACTTGGCAGAGACTAAACGCTGATGATAGTACCGTGGATGATAAATAGGCCACACGGACGTACATTTATACACATTCACACACCTGCAAGCAGCCACATATTGCACCATACATACATACAGTGGAGGGGTGGGACCACTGTTGACTCACAGCAAGAAAGTTATGGGTTTGAGTCCTGGGCCAACTATGGGGCCAGTCAGTGTGGAGTTTGCATGCTCTCCATGTGTCTGCTTGGGTTTCCTCTCACCTCCAAAGACATGCAGTGTAGGTGATTTGGAGTATTTTGATTGCCCATAGGTGTGAATGGGAGTGATTGATTTGTGTTTCTCTATGTGTCAGCCCTGTGATAGACTAGCAACTAGCCCAATTACTGCTGCTATGGGCTCCAGCCCCATCGTGACCTTAGTAGGCAGTAAAAATAATAATGGATGTGACTGCAATGCATTAACGTGGATTACTGTAAACTTTAAAGAGCAAACATTCCCTTTTATTATTTTTAAATTGTCCATAACGTGAGTGATACCGTCACCGCCATATCTGATAATTGTCAGGTTTCAAAATCTCGGAATCGTCTCTCCTCCATTGAGCTCCCAATTTTTTTTATGCTTTTTGGATCATTGCTCGAAAATCTATTGAGGGAACTGGAATAACATGTTCGAACACTGTTTTTCCGCTTGCAGTTTTCAGCAACCTCCGCAGCCCTGCTATAGATGTGAGGCCACCGTGCCTGTTGGGACTTTACCAGATGTGGTCCACCTGCTGTGATGTGAACGCTGACTTAAGGCCAGTGGGCTAGAACGACTTCTCCTCCTCTGCACCACACCGAGGCAGAAAGAACAAACACACACACACACACACACACAGGGTCGACACAGGAGAGGCGAGTGTGTGCGTATATCTGTGGATAAGATCATGAAATATGAAACTTGCATTGCAATAACACGTGCACATATGAACAGGAAGGCATTTCATTTTCTCAACATCGGTCTGTGGAGGTGAGAATGTCATCCATAAGACAACAATAACTGACAATATCCAGTTTTACAAATCAAAACAAATTACATTGAATATATCTGTGCTGAATATTTCTGCTGAGTTCATATCTCCGCTGATTTCAGTTTTTGAATCCGGACCACGTTTATCATCATTACCTCATGCCAATTCATTATGCAAGTGGCATTGTGAACATAATCTTCTTCTAAGTGAGAGAGAGATCAATATCTGGATCTGGACCAAATTGCACCTGTTGACAGTCCATCATAGGATACACTCGGCCGATCACGTCTCTCCGTCTGTCACGCGATGTAAAAACTGAAGAAAACAAAAACAGCATCGGGGTTTCAATCTGCATCTGTATTTTCCTCAAAATCTCTTTCCTCCATGTACAAAACTCCATTAAAATCAATCTGACCTAATGACAGACGAACGGGCAGACAAACAAACCACTGATAAAAACCAGAACTCTGAGCAAAAGTAGCCCGTAGATCATTCATTAAAAAATATGAAGTTTGTGCATATCTGTGCCGTCACCCTTGTCGAAGTATGTTTATGGGAATTTATGCATGTCTGTGTGTGTGTGTGTGTGTGTGTGTGTGTGTCTAAAGGCAGCTTTGGTGGTGGTGGCTTCCCGGGGAATTGAAATTAATGACTCTAATCAGAAGCAAACAGCGGCCCTGGCAAGGGCAATTAATACAAGCAAGGCTAGCAGAGCCGCTGGTTTACTCGGCCAGGCGAGGGGAGGCTGGAGCTGAAGGGATGGAGGATTAAGATGCAGCCGCAGACACACACAGCGCGCATGTACACAGAGGCAAGACGCTGGGAGCCTGGCACCAACACGCATCCGCCAACCGTCCGCTCGGTCAGCCCGGACCAACGCGAGCTGACAACCTCCTGGCAGGATTCAGATAACGCCACCATCTCTATTTAGCTCCGAGGGCCGAAGGAAGGCCTCGCCAGGCGGCGCAGCTACTCGTGACAGGCGGACATCGAGAGATAGACAGCGAAGGGGGGGCGTTGTGTCCAAGTGCATCTCAATGTGAGGGGCATTCCTGTCAGGCCTGCTTCCTTCCCATGTTTCTCTTACAGAACATTCCTGGCTGCGTGTATCGCAGCATGTTTCCTCGTGTATACATATTTGCTTTCATACGAACAAACATATTGGACCCAGCTGCCCCCACAAACCGACTGCCTGTTGTTTTTGTTAACTGACGTTAAACGAGAGTGTCACCGCCCAGGATCTCTTCAGTCAGCCCTCGCTTGTTGCCTTGAATGCCGTTTGTTCCTGCGGCGGTCTCGCATTTCCTCTGTTTACGTGAGATAATGATGCGTGTGTAAGAATACACCGCCAGGCCCAGGGAGGACTGACAGGAACTGTGACAGCTGCCTCTTCGGTCCAAACCAATTTGTGTTGAAATGGAACAATGATGTCAGCTCAGACGTTGGGGAATGTAATGCAGACTGATACTAAAGGTGCAATCAGTGATTCACACAGGACATAAAGGATTTAGTCAGTGCCCGCCAAGGACTAAAACATCATGTAAGCTCAAACAAACACGAGTCCACTGTCAAACATCAGGCAACAAAATGCCAAAATGCTGGCATCAATAACATAGACAGAGTATGTGAACACTTAAAATTCAATAAAATCAATTACAAGAAGTGGTAGAACAATAGCAGATAAACACCCCAAAAACTGAAGTGTGGTGTTGGGGGAATTGTGGATTGTGGCTCTAGCACCAAATACGAGATGCCATATGTTGGCGTCGTCCCCGCCCCCGCCCCATGTGTTGATGTGGTTGTTTCTATTGTGTGACTGCTTTATGAAACACGGATGGGTTGGAGGGCACATCCAGAAGAAAGACAAAACATCTCACTCAAACTTTAATTGAATTCTCCACTAACACATTTTGTCAGCTGCAGAAATATCATTGCCTATCGACCGATTCCTCCCATTCATAAATCCTCTTTTTTATTGTCAGTCCATAGGCAGCGTTGCCTTGAAGCTGTCTCTGACACCTTCACAGGCATTAATAAATTACCCACACTCCAATAACGACTGAAATACGTGCTCGGCGCCGATGAAAGTCAATAGTTTAACGTGTGTCTCTTTTAGAATGCCATTACTTTAATGGAGGACAATTCAAACACTCAAATTTACAGTTTTTTCTTGGCTGGTCTGAGGTCTGAATGCTCTCAGAAACTGATGAGTTTCCCGGCGTAATAGTGCTAAAAGGATTTGTGTTTCTTATGTTGGATGCAGATCAAAGGCTTAATCTTCTCTGGTGGAGCTTTCCTGCCCCCTTCTGGTCTCATTGGTCATGAGGTCAAGACATTATGACTTTTGACAGACCAAAAGTCAAGAAAAACTTGTATTCACATTTATCTGACGAACCAAGGTCAACTTTAAATAAAAGGACATATCATGATGTAAAAAGGTATAGAAATATGTTTATCATCATTTAATAAATACAGTATACACATCATCCAATAAACATATAGATGAACCTCAAAAAACCCTCTGTAATTAGCCTGTTTCTTACATAAGACACGAACAGTATCAGACCATTTCCAGTTGTGTTTTTAGTGCTGAGTTGTGTAACTTATATATTTTGTATCATTTAATTTATACAATGGTGAGAGTCAAACTGACATTGTTATTGTAGTAGTTCCTATATTACAATTATATCACAATTTATATTGTAATAAAGAAACCTGAGACAAAACTCAGCCCTAATCCTTTACGGGAAACATCTGAAAGTCCCGTTGATCTCTCTGAATTGACCTCCAGGGAGCCCACATTGAGAACCACTCCTAAATACCGTTTAGGAAGTAGAGTTTGTCATTAATGGCTCTGTAAAGCTATCAGACTGTGAGAATGAAAAATGACTTTACCATGAAGCGTTTAATAAAGTAATCTTTGATAACTAATGAGGCGGTTCCATAGATTAAACAAAGTTCACAACACCGACGTCCAATCTGTAGCTCTCAAACTAAAAGGTTACACACAAAAAATGACAATTAAAGCAATCGTTTCTACGGTTCACCACCCAAAGGCTGCTTCAAAGTGCTATGGATCCCAGTTTTAGCATGTTTCCTTATGAGAAACACACTTTCCTATTAGAGGGGTAGGAAAAAGCCCTCTGGAATCAAAACCATCAGCAGACGCCACTGCAGCCGTTTTTCTGAAGCCGTGCGTCAGAGCTGCAAACCACTTATTAAAACGCAGAGAAGCCAAGTGCCATAAAGACAGAAATCGAGCAGCTTGTTATTATTCTTTCTGAGAGGTGAACGGGCTGAGATCAATGACTTCAGCGGTTTCCCCTCACCACAACTATGGCTTAGTAAGGCACAAAGGGCCAAGCAGCCCTGACCCACGCAGTCACAGATATTAACTATTCCAGGGACCTTTGAAGCGCTTGCCAAGAATAATTTCCCACATGTAACATTTCCCACCAAAGCCACAGACTCGTACTGCCCCACCAAGGCCTCCATGCCCTAACGTAGGATGACAGAGTGGAATCAATAGAAAACCAGAGCCACGCCACTCATTAGCTGTCACTTTCCAACTTACGAAAATGATTAGGAATGAATTTTGTTTGCTAGCATTAAATGTGTGTATGCGTGAAAACATTGTACGGTTCAATAGAAACTCTATGAAATAACTGCGAAGAAGTCGTCCAACGCTTGTGGGGGAATAAATGTTGACAGTGTCTGTAAAGGTCACTGAGCTTTTATTGCTGTAGGCTGGGCTCCTGTGTTAAGCATGAAGATCCTGAGCTGTTATCCTCATCAGCCCGAGTTTCTGACATGTGTCACGGAGCAGATGAGGCTCATCAACCTCTGCTGCGTTTGCTGCTCCCTGCAGTTAGGAGATGGACTGGAAAAATACTTTACAGCTGAATAGAAATTCCCGATTGTGCTGAGTGATAATCCTGAGTGTTGCATTCTTTCCCCTGGCATCTGATATCTAATGGTCGTAGCACTAAAGCTGTGCAGCTACCTAAAGTGAAAAAACTGATCTAAATGTGCAGAAATTAATGGGTAATTGCAAGATATTGCAGTTTTATTTTTTAAACTAGAGATAAGACTCGTGCATTCAGTTTTCTCCTTTTTCCTTATTTTTTCTGCCAGTTTTTTTAACCAGAATTGTGTACGCCCCCTTACTGGAGTAAGGGGGAGTAGCCTTTGTAACACTCCTTTAAACATCACTAAACTTGACACAAGGCTCCCAAGATCATTTTCCCAGGAATGTCAGGTCAGACACGATTTGTGACAATCACTATATATGGATGCAAGCATTTTTTGTTGTGAACAAACAACAAAACACCATTGGGAATTTGTGTCAAATCTTCATTTTGTAAAAGAAGAAAAGTCTGGGATTATCACTTTAAAGTTGCTCATCTTTACCTCATGAAAACCTCTAACGGTCATATTGGACATGTTTTTCTCCCTGACCACAACAAATGACTGATTTGAATGTTATCTGACCACCCAGTGACATCACTCCTGTATGGCTGGACATTGTTGTGTTTTCTACCGTTCTCTTAATAAATATGGATAAGCTCAGTTACATGAAGTAAAAAAACAAACAAAACATAATTCTCATCACCAACATCAGCATCATCCATCCATTCATCCATCCGTCAATCCATGATACAGGATAAGACCATAAGAAACATGATAAATTCCATCATCGATGTAGTAGCTGCAGTTCACTGGAATCACACGTCAAGGCGGGAGGTTTCATCTCTCCCGCTCCCACAGCATCTGTTCCTCTGATCTTCAACTTGACATTCTTGATCTTCCAGCTGTTGTCCTTTGGGCTGCGGATGAGGCCAAACATTTGCTCATAGATGCCCAAACAAATGTTGTTTCTGTGAATGGTACCGGCCACAGCTACCAGCACCAGGCCATGAGCGGTGGCCTGAACCCTAAGGCCATAGGTCTCCAGGTTGGGGCTGAGAAGGAGGTGCTCCTCCTTGGTCAAAGCAAGGAGACGCAGACTCACCAGCTCAGCACCCAGGAACTCTTCCTTCTGTCCACCATCAGCACTGAGGAGAAGAGCTGGTTTTATTTAGCAGTATTAAGACCTATAACGCTCATAATGAATTCAAATTTGAATCAAACTAAACCATTATAGGATATATTTGCAGTGTATCTGCATGTTTGAGGATAACAATGCTTTGAAAGGATATTTTGAATCACTAAACTGATGAGATTTTATTTTACATACATGGAAACATATGATTTTACCTGGACAGGATATGTAGCGTCACATCTGGCCAGAAGTGCTGTGGTCCCCAATCCTGTGGCTCGAGGCCCAGAGAGGGATTGTGGCTGTTTAGGAGCTGGAAGAACCACTGACAGAACTGCTGTCCGAGTGCCGTGGGGTCAAAATCAGCATCTGCCCTGGTGGGCGCCTTATGTGTGTGTCCTTGAGGGCTTTGACTGCTTAAGACCTGTAAGGAAGGAAAATGTTATTCTATTCTATGCCTCTGAAATGCTGTGGTGCTGTGGTCTTTGATATCACGGCACTTTTTTAATCCTTACTGATGTACTGCTAAATTGTTACATCTAAAATATGACTACCAAGCTGCTACAAAAGTCAAAACTTTATGATCAAGGTCTCTTACTATTCCATCATCATCTACAGAGGTCTGTGCCACTTATCTTTTTTGAAGACAGGTTTTTACCCTTCAGGGCAACAATGACTCATTTTCCTCTACATGAATGACTTCAACCATGAAAATGTTCTGGAACAGGTCAATTCAATCTAAGAGGAGTGTTATGTTCCATATAACTCAGACCCAGTTTAATTTTTAAATATATTATTTTCATTTCTGACCCCTCACGTTCCATAAATGCACAGATGTAAACTTTATGCATTACCGTTTCAATGTTTCTGTATTCATTCATTACTTGCATAGGGAAATTGATTCTGTTCATACCTTGCCAGACGACCAGTGCTCTAGTGCTTTTTTTACCAGCTGGTGTTTTTCACTGTTGGGAGACATAACCACCCCCTCATTGGCCAGGTAGTTAAATATGAGGTCACGTTGGACCTTCCTCCTTTTCAGTAGTTCCTCAGCATTTTTACTGTATGTGAGAATGGTTTCGATCGCCTCTAAAGTGACGTGAGACAAAGGTATTATTTTACAGGAAAATAGAATAATCAGTGCAAAGCAGAACAAATGTGATTTTGAAAATTAACGAATCAGTTTGAGTTTCCAAGGAAACCAACAATATGGGGGGAATCCTAATAAAATGATATGAAACACCTCTAGAATTAAAACAAGTTGAAGGGACATTAAAAATGCCATAACATAAACATATCCGGGTTAGCTACAATACGATGTACGATTTTTTAGATTTTTTTTTTTATCATGAGTTTTTCACAAATTAAGTTCCGTTATTAATGTGGTAAAAAAAATCTATTGCATGTATCCAGAATCCTTAAAATAACTGAATAAATGAATTGAGTGGATTCTGGTACCTTTGCTAGCAACTGACAAACTGACAAACCTACCTGAGATATTTTCCACCATAATCAACTTGTTGGTGACCGTATCGGCGAGTGAAAGTAAGTCGCTTTTTGACATTAGCTCCAGGATCTTTTTACATCCAACGCGCTCCACCTGTGACAGCCCCTCCATCTTCAACAAATAAACACAAACATACACCTTCTGTCCACCATTCCTGTCAAAACAACGACACAAAATGTCCGGGTAGGAACAAATGTCATAGAGAAAGCGTTCCGCTCAGCCCGCGCAACCGCAGCTACAGCAGACCGAGGCGCGCCAGAAAATCTGCATTCAGGGATCGTGGGAAATATTGGAATTCTTTAAAGAAACGAGCTTGGTTTTAGTTTGCAAACATAAATGTGCTCATTGATTAAAATGATAACTTTTAAGGCTCATTCTTTTAACAAAACTAAATTGTTCTTCTTCCGGTGATATAAGGTTATGGTAAAACCAAAGGCAACAGTGGAAAAGGGTGGAAAACAATCAAAGAGTATACGCAGACATATGACCTGAAGTTTGTGATCGATTTTGAATTACTGGTTGAGGTGGGCCCGTAAAGCCACTGAGACAGTGGATATGAGCTGAGCTATGAAGAATAAACTTTACTTGAAAACAGAGGAAACCGTGAGACAGTGAAGGCACCATGAGACAAGATAGCTACAGTAGCCATGGTTAGCATACGCAGTGATATACACTGCAGCTGTCAGATGCAGAGTGAAGTCTTTCGCAGCTGCTGTTTTATTCAATATATAATATATCTACTAGTGATTGTGTGTTTTTCAAACCAACAAGTTTAAGAGGCTCGTCTTTGTGATATTTGATACTGCAACCGAGTCGAGTAGGGACTCAATAACAGGTAACTGGAATCAACATTATCATTAGCTAGTTCACGTTACTATGTATTATTCGTTATCATTAGCACGGATAAACTAATCATGCTACGCTGAGCGCTGAATTACGTTGTATGGGTGTTACGTTGTTAAAATGTAGTAACTGTTTTATTATTGCTTTTAACAGAAAAAGGCAGAGGGGTTATTGTTCAGATTGGACAGGTGAAAAATATTCAGGTAAATCACTGTTGTTCGGACTTTGGTTTGTTTGGATTTTGACCCCTAAACCTACAAACGGAAAAGCAGTCAGTCGATTATAACTGAACCCAGTCATTGAATAAACATAGTAAAACTGACTGACTGCCCATCTCAAAGGTGTGTCAAGACTCACGATGAATGAGGAATTGGTTAGGCATTGGCCAACTACTTCATCATCACGAATAAGGAAGTGGATAACTTCCTCTACACACAGAGCAATCACTACCACCACATAAAGTCGTTTAACTTAATATTTGGGGACCCAGAGGAATATTCTCCATGGTGTTATGGCCCTGCTCATCGGTGTAATTGTGTTAAATGTGTGCATGTAAGCAGAATGCAACAGCAGGAGCTCAGCCAACATTCCCCACATTAATAAAGGTAACAAAGTCTCTGTTCTCTTGTTTATGCAGTCCTGTCGATGGGGGACTCTGAAAGCAGCGCTCAGGGCCGGGTAACAGTGTACTCCATCCAGGGCTGCCCCCACTGTGTGCAGGCGAAGGCCACCCTGGGCCGTTTGGGGCTCAACGTATGTGACGTGGATATAGGAAGGCACCCAGAGCTGAGGGCTACGGTGAAGGAGCTGACAGGACGCAGCACAGTGCCTCAGATCTTCTTCAACAACTTTCACGTTGGAGGCAACGATGACCTCCAGAAACTGGTGAGAACGAAGAGGAACAACAACACTGCCAAACGTGTGTCACAGTGTGTGTGAAGCAAAATCTAAATCTAAAACAACGGATGCTGTACAGTATTAATGATGGGTTTGTTTTCAAAATATACCCACTTGTTGATCTGTTTCACCTCCGTAGTCTCCCGAGGAGCTTGAGAGGTTGGTGAATCTGGTGAAAGAAAACCCTCTTCCAGCAAATGCTCCACCTCTGCCGCAGGAGGACCAGTCAGGGGACACGGTCCCGGAGGGCGATGGAGGTGAGGGAATTGTGGCTGTTTTGCTTCAGACAAAGCCCAATGGATATTATTACCTCAGGTGTATGGGCGTGGCCATTTATATCATCGTCAATAACAGTTGAAGCTGTGTTGATTCCTTTGGAGTGGTTTTTCCTGCTTGTCTTATCCTGAAACAAATAAAACTCAAGTCTCTTAATGTGGCCTGTATATGGTTTAAACTGGTTTCTCTCCTCACAGAAGTGAGCCAAAGTTAGTTGAGGAGATTTTACTGAGTCACGCTTGTTCGAAGATGAGCCAGGGACAGCAAATAGTTATGAAATAGTGCTGTTATGTGAGGACCGTTTGGTTTCACAGGTTTGTGTGTGTGTATGTGTGTGTATACATGTCAACACTCTTGTCTGCCACGAATGCCAAGATAGTTGATACAGAGGGACACTCTTTGTCCTTGTCTACTGCACTCAATCACCTAGTTGAGCTCATCAGCACAGATCTTCCTCACGCTTCGTTATTTCTCCCTCCTGAGTCATCAAAAACCTGATCAAAGTGTGTGGACTTCAGCGGGATATCATTTTCAGACGCCAGCGCAATTATTATAATATCTTCTTCAAAGGAGCTCATTCTGCCACCCAGCATCACATATAATACATCATTTTTTGCTTTTTTTGTAGGAGACCAACATTAATAAATCTGGAGAATTTACAGTGATATTTTTTCCGTAAGTCTTGATTTAGCAGACGTAAGACTGAAAATGCAAGTGAGTAGACGCCTTGTCGCCACTCTTCTAGTTGTTTCTAGCAGCTTTGCTTCCAGTAGAGTAGACCAGCTGTTTACCGATGTTAACCACTATTTCTGGTTTAGCGCTTGATGCTACGGTAGTCTTTATGGACCTTCCTCCACCTTGGGGTGACTGGATTCAGTCGGGTGGTTACGGACTTTGAGACAGGACGCTAACTATCGTCCTTCCTATTGCCTTCAATTTCCCGGTTGTACATGGCCACTCGATGGATGTTGTGGGTAGTGGTGTTTCTAATTTAGACCTATCAAAAAATTGATTGAAAACCCTGCACGATCCAGGCTCAAGTGTTGAAATTGTTTTTACATGTGATCAATTTGTTACTGTGACCATACATGTCATCAGAGTTTGTGTGTGAGAGGGACGAGTTGGTGGACCTGATAGAGGACTTCAAACACAGCAGTGTGATTGGCTCTCATTGGAGAGGGCTGACTTTGTACAAACAGAGCTTCTCAGGGGATGAGCTGGTTGGCTGGCTGCACAAGGAGAAGGGCATGGGTGAGTAAGACTCGGTCCAACTGGGCCAGATGCGCCCGACAAAGTCAAATCCAGATGTGTACATGTATGACTGTGGCCCTGTGTGTGCTAGCCAGGGCCGAAGCCTGTAGCACTGGCCAGGCCTTGTTGCAGAAGAAGTTCATGGTCAGTGTGCGTAGCTGTGGGCGACAGGATGGACTCTTTGGAGAGGGGAAAGACACTGGGGACTGTCTGTTCAGGCTCCTGGAACATGATCCTCATTCAGCCCTCAACTCAGGACAGACTGCAGCATGCAACCCCATCCAGGGTAGGTCAGGACCCAGACAGGACGGAATGGGAGGCACCCCAACACACACACACACACACCGCTTTCAGGTTCCACGTGTCTGGGGTTCATCGGTGTTGTCAAATCTTTGTTTTTAGGTGCTGTTTGCTCTTTTTAGGTGGCTCGTCTCTGCTCAGATTGTGTCGTTGATCTTAAATTTGTGGTGTTGAGAGGTACGGCTTGGCTAAAATCCAGCAGATTATTACATTTATTCATTCCATCAATGACCAATGACCATCCACTATCAGGGGTTTTCACCGGTCCACCGAGGTCTGTCACAACGATCTTAATAATGTCATTTGAATGCCAGAAGCAGGGAAAATTCAATCTCACTAATCTCACCCTCTGTCCCCACCCCCACATTAGAGGTCCACAGGTTGCTTCTGACTCCAAAAAAGTCACCCACGGGCTAAAACAGTTTGAAAACCCCTGCAGTACAGTGTGACAGCCTGATGATATTGTCATCTCAAAACCTAAATCCCGGGTGTGTGAGTCCTGTTTTTGTCCTTGGTCAGGTCAGGGGTGATTCTTATGATTCAAGCCCTGTTTCTCAACCACGTTCCTTGTTTCGTGCTTGCTTGGTGTTGTGATTTGATACATTACAGTGTTTAACGTATAAATTTAATGATTTAGGTTGTTTTGGGGTGTCAGATAGCTTTCCTGTGTAATGATGGTGTGGCGTCTGCATTGTTGCATTAATTTTCAGCACTCTAGAGGCTAACTGACATGCTAATCAATGCTGCACGACAGAGATCATAATCTCTCTTCCATTACGGTCCAGTGGCTGAGCAAACATATTATACCAATGCTCTTGCACCCAGAAGTTGGTTTGGTTAGGATAATTAAAATTAATTACAACCTCTGTGTTTCTGTTGCAGCTGCTGAACTCTCCTTGCTTTTACGGGACATGATTCTGAAACTGTTCTCTGAGCATCTCTCTGCCGACGGCAAGGTAACGTCCTCGCCCACTCAGCGGCTCGAAAAGCTCTTTAACCGGAACGTAGATAAAAACGGTCATATTGTGTGTGCGTCCTTCCCCCCTCTCCCACAGTCTGTGGACTACAAAGGCATGTCAGCGGACCCTGTGTTCGAGCGTTACTGTGAACTCGCCATTCAGCTGCAGAGGGTGGAACTGCTCTCACTGAGCCGTGAGGAGAAACTGGCCTTCTTCATCAACATCTACAATGCCTTGGTCATCCATGGGTACCTGCGCCTGGGGGCCCCCACCAACATCTGGCAAAGATACAGAGTACGAGCACACGTGTGCATGTAACACTGTGAACACACGCATGTAGATCATAACGTGTTTACGTGAACGCAGATTTTCAAAATGTAATCAACGCAGGAAAGACGGTGTTATTTGTGTCTCTTTTTTCTCGTGTTGCAGTTCTTTAACTACGTGAGTTACCTGATCGGGGGAGAGGTGTTCACGTTACAGGACATCGAGAACGGTGTTCTGAGGGGGAACAGAAAAGGCATGGCACAACTTCGAAGGCCTTTCTCCAAATCGGACCCACGGCTTCAAGTACTGAGCTTTGAGTTCCGTTCCATCACAGCTCAGTGTTCCGGTCTTGTGGAGTGGAAGTGACAGTGTTTCACCTCCCATGTTGATTTTGTGTTGTCCACTAGATGGCGCTTCCAGACGCCGAGCCCCTCATTCATTTTGCCTTGAACTGTGGCGCAAAGGGCTGCCCACCGATCAAAACATACTCGCCACAGGTAAGTGCATTTAAAATAACGGAAATGTTCTTAAACTTGATTGATTATAATAATCAGTTTTGTGTGAAACCTCGTTCGCGTTCCTCCAGGACATCGACAGCCAGCTACGTACAGCAGCAGAGGCCTTCCTGGAAAACGATGACGGCTGTTTTGTGGATACTGGGAAAGGAGAAGTGCGACTCAGTCAGATATTTAAGTGGTACAAGGCAGATTTTGGAGGCACGGATGAGAAGGTACGTGATACAAGGCTGTTCAACACTGTTCTAGGTGGATTGGATGGCATTCTGATTACAAGGTGATACAGAGGCAGTGGTCACAGGAGTGTATCAGGCCTTCTTGGGCAAATATACAAATTCACTCATTTGTTTGGTGTCACTTTCAGCTGTTGAAATGGGTATTGGAGCACATGGGCGAATCTCCGAAGAAGAGCAGCCTGCAGAGTGTGATTTATGCTGGGAAGACCAAAGTCACCTTCCTCCCTTATGACTGGAGCACCAACAGCTCCTGAACACACACATACCACTTTTACACGGGGCTGGTGCTGGTGCCGGTGCCGGTGCTGGAGCGAAACTGAGAGCTGTTGAAAGTGTTTTAATGTGTAAAACACTGGTGCTCGGCTTAAAATAGGAAACGGTGCCTGTGCCGATTTTGTGGGCACCAACAATTTTTTGGTGTGGAGCAAAGGAGCCAATTTTGTTCAATATCCACACAACCAGGGTGCTGTTTAGTGAACTGGACTACTCCAGTAGGTTCAGAAATGTAAAACCCCAAAAATCTAGCTGACAACGAGAACCAGAAAATAGTTGGACTTGACGTGGGAACTATGATGACATCATGAGTAGGAGTGTCTTATTCTACCCCTGCAATGGTACCATAGCAAACCAGCAGATATGGGGGAAGGTTCGCTAGACAGCACCTCATGGAGTATTGAATGGAACTAGTCCAAGATCCAGACCCAGACTGCTTCTTTTAAAGAACAGAAAAACCCTTAAAACTAAAAAAAGGTTTTAGTGGCCTTTCATTTGTTGTCTCCCACTTGCAATTACCAGAGGCATGTCTCTTGAGTAAACACAGATCGGCTCTTAAAAGGGCGAGTGAGCATTAGCCAAGCACCGGCCGAGCACCAGAACTGGTGGAAAAGAGGTACCACAAACACACACACACATACACGCACACACTCATGCATCTAGGTGCACCCAGTCTCTTAATCCTTTGACGTTCTTACCTGTTTTTAAAGAAGGAAGTGATGAAAATGATGGTGTAGTTTCCACACACAGTGAACTGGGCTCAGCCTGGCAAATGCAATTATGCAAATGAAACTTTGAATACTGTAACTGGACCGGGACAAACATAGGAAGATGATTATATTCTATTCATATTTCGCGCCTTTTTGCATTAGCGGAACTATGGGCTCGGTAGGCCAGAGGGACAAACATGCACCATGACATATTTATCTTGTTATGAGTCCTATGGTCTTACATACTGCAAACCATATAGCGTCTATGCCAACTCTAATTTTAGAAATCAATTTGCACACACAGCCACTTTGTGCTGCGGCTACGTGGGGATGCTGAAAATATTCGAGTTATATCAGCCGTTTTTCATATGCAAAAAGTGAAAATAGAACCGCACAGTAACGATTATTACCATCACGAGTACAGCTTCACACCGTGTCAGCAACGTGGGAGTCAAAGTGTCCTCATGTCCCACTTTATTCGGCCATTCACACGGGGCTCAGTGTGCACCTGCAATAGTCCAAAGTCACATGTGGACGGTTTGTATTCACACCAACAACTGAAGCAAAACGTTGTCTGATCCAAACACTGCAGTTTTCTGCCTTGACAAGCCATATTAAAGCCTGTATTCATAGGAAGCACAGACTAATGCAATTGCCACACCTTTGTATGTCAACAAACCTGTCTTTGGTGTTTTCTGCTCTTCGTGTGAGCCTATATGGTCGTTCAGCTTTTTGATCAGTCTTCCACTTGAAATAATAAAAAAAAAATCTACTGCTGTGTTTAAGCGGAGATGTTTAATACGAAAATTGTGATATATAAATGAAATATTTATGACTACTGCTTTTGGGACGCACGCAGGCACTTTGCATGTTTATAACCAAGTAGGAATGCCGCTCAACACAGGTCTTCATCAAATTTATTGTGCTTTGTTTGTCCAGTTGATTGTAAGTGCTTTACATATTTTAAGTTTTCTTGTGTTTTTTCTTGTCAACATATCGGTTTGGTCACACAGGTTGATTAACCTTCACGTTTTCTTCTTTTCCCAGTGTTTGACATAAACATTACAGACACATTTTTTTTATTTGCCTCACACAATCAGTTAATTAACTGGTAATAGGAACGTGTTAGAACGGCAAACAAGTTGTTAAGGTTTTCTTAACAGTGAATTATGTTCATATCTCAGGTGCAAAGACGATATTTGGAAACAGAAATCGTGCTCTCCGTTATCAATGAAGAACTCTTCTGAATACTGCATGCTGCTGTCTATTTCGATCTTCAGATTTTATTCCTGCACCCCAGTGGTGTCCTTAACTTTAAGCTGCAAGCACCAAACTTCAAGACTCAAACAGAGGGGCATGTGTTGAATGGATGCATTAGCTGCATGTGACAGCGGGCAGCCTGCCTCACCCCTCCGCATGTCCTGTCAGAGGTCAGAGCCTGTACACGTGTCATCTTTCCTCTGAATCTGAAGTAGAACATTACAAACAAACAGGAAGGATTTTTCTCTTACACTTAAAACAACTGATAAACTATTGTCCATTCTTGTAGCTCAATTAAAGTTTAAATGTTTGTTTTTTTTCTTTTTAATTACCCCTGTGTGTTCCTAAGATTACCTCACATGTATCAGGAAATGAACAGCAAAAACTTTTTTTAAATGAAGATCTGTTTTCTTGCGTCTTTCCTGAATTTAAAGCAATACATTTGTGAATGGTTAATATACAATGCTGAACTAAATTAAAATATATACTAAAGTCTGTCCAATGTCTGTCTATGGCTTTGTTCACGTGTGAAGAACACAGAAAATTTCTCACAGATTCACATCTCGATCAGATAACCCTTTGTTTATTCAAACAAACGTGACCAGTTTTTCTTTAAGAAAAATAGAGGAAAATCATTACCATTACAAATCCAGTCTATTCACATTTATACATATAAATAAGCCTGTTTAAGTGCACTGTCTCATTAATCAATACATTAAAACAGATGAACCATCTGAAATGTATCTACATGACAAATTACAACAAATTAAATAACTAGTCATGATACAAATCCAATAAAAATGAAGAACTCCGAGCAAAAGTAATGAATCGTGTCCATGAAATACTGCATGATCCTTTATACACCATGATTTAATGTTGGCACTAATGATGTCTGAAGATTTGCTATGCTGGATAGTTTACTATTGCTAACAAGTGAAGGAAGATTTACATGTTGCAGATATTTGGGTCATGGCTACCGTGACAACCAAAGCCACAAGATCCAGGCTGTTAAACCCCCTCAGAAGACTAACAAGGCCAAGAGTGCACATTCAGTACAGGGGTGAAGAGAGAGATGAAGAGATTCAGGCTACACAGAAGTGATTCTAGGAATGCCTCCTGTCAGGTTTGAATACAAATGATCTGGAGTAGAAGACATTCTAACCATAGACAATGGAAGAGTAGAGAACCACCACATGTACAATATTACGGTCAAATAATTCTTTGTTTTCGTTAAAAATAACTTTTAGTGCAGTGCATGATTCAGCTGGAAGACCAAAAAGCTGTAGTAGTGTTCACAACACGAAACAACTGTTTACAGTCTGCTGCATATGAAGTCCATTCGGCAAATGAAAACAACTTGGACTCCACTTCCATGCCATATGCTGAAGCCATAAAAACCCAAAACTAAAAACCAGGTGAACCTTTTTTCCAAGTGCAACTCCACTGATTTTTCGCATTAAATCCAGTGCATAAGTCCCGTGAAAACAATTGTTTAATGGATTTTGGGGCTCCGTTACATCACGAGAGCTACTTGTGTTACTACGACTGCAAAAATGAATCCACCTCGTGAGGTTGGGTGCATCGAATTTACAAAAAGGACTTTAACATTAGCTTTTTTACCACGACTTCATGTAGTCAAACTAGTGACATCTACTGGACAATTTTTGGTATTGCATCTGAATGGATGCAAGATGCGACTGTACGTGACTTAAGTACAAATAGGACGTTTTTCGTAACTTTTCACGCTGAATTAATTGCAATCTAATACATGTCCATTTGTTTACAGTAACATTAATGCGCTAACGCTAACTGATTAAGGCTTCAGTATATGACAAGAAAAGAACAAGTAGTTCATGAGGAGTGCATTATGTCATTCAGTTTTCTTCCTCCACCGCACTATTAAAACAGCAAGCTTTTCGTTTTCAGAAGGACCAAAATGGATTTCTACCTTCATTTGCATGTCCTTGACAACGATCAAACTCGACAGTGGCGGACATGCTTTGTCTCCTAGTAAACGCTCAATTCTGTCCTGCTGCATCACTAATGACCGAATGTTTTTTATTCTCCCTCGGTGACTGAACACTCCACGTGTCTGACATGCCACAGAAAAGGTCATTGTGTTTCGGAAAATCAAGTCGATGGTTGTGTGTGATTCTGTCTGTAGCAAGCTTGTAAATACCACGTGTCACTAACTGCATCGCTGTGCTGTGTGCTATTTAAGGGTTTGGATTCCACTTGTGATAATACTGTTGTGCTACCTGAGGATTTGAACGTATCTCGTGTCACATACCAAAGACTCAAATCAAGACACCGCTGCTTTCAGTTTGTGGAGAAATTCACCTCTGATTGGTGGTATCGTTTAAAATGGTAAAATAAAGATTCGTCAGATGAAGAGAATAAACTAACATTAGGATTATTACTGTGTCATTGACTCCACAAATCCCACACAAGATATTTTAAAATACTGAAACGTGTTCAAAATCCGCACTTTAGTGGTCAGCTTATTGATCACTACAAACATAGTTTCCATAGTATTTGTGTAATATTTGGATTCAAGACTGATATCTAAGTACAGTATTACAGATGTACAGGATCTGGGTGATGAGCAACCATGATCATTTATCTGTGTGACTTGCCCTGAGAAGACCCAGCAGATGATGTTCACTCCATCTTCAGCTCCTCTTCACTCTACTAACCTGAGAATGAAAAGAAGTCAATGATTATTCAATACACATGCAGTACATTAATTGCTTCTCTGCACTGTGGAGTCAGTCAATCGCCAACACTCACTTTCATCATCCGAATCAAACCCGAAGAGAGCAGAGCAGGTGTTGAGCGTTTGGTGCTTCTGTAATTCCTCCGAGGTGCTGAAGGATGACAGACATTTGTTGCAGCGGTGCCTGATCTTTTGCCCGGGCGACACTTCCTCCACCTTGGCCTCCTTCTCATCCTGCTCCTTCTTTTTCTTCCAGTTGGCATATTTCTGTGGAGTGTCACTGGACCCTCTTTTGCGCATGGAGAGCACCGATTCATCCAGGTAGGTGGAAGGTGGAGGTCGGATGAAGGGAGCTTTGACAAAAGTAGCGTAGGACGGATCTTCAGGTTTGAAGGTTTTGTGCTCTGTGATGTGTGGCTCCCCAAGTGTCTTTTGGATGCCCTCGGACAAAGTGGATGCATTAGCAATGTCTTTGACATCCAGTCGGTCCACCGGGATGAATGTTCTTTGAGACTTGGGTGATTTTTTGGGAGAACTGGGTGATTTTTTTCGAGATCTTCTGCGTGCAGCCTTCATTTGGGAAGAGGAGCTCTCTCCTAACTCTTGGCATTTACTGCCCTCCTCATACCCATTAATGAGGCTTTCACTGTTGTCCATAGACCTATCACAGACTGTTGGCTCTGACGTGTCTGATTTGGACAGATTGCTGTCTGAGAAACCTACTTCACCTGACAGTTCTTCAGATTTTATCCTTTCATTGGGATCCTCAAGCTTAGAGGTCTCGAGGTGGTGGATTTTAGGACTGCGTTCCTTTTTACTCTGCAGCCAAAGCTCCTCCACCTTTACTCTTTGTTTCCAGGGAGCTTCAGGGCTCTCCTGGTCCTGCTGATGCAGCTTCTGCCTTTGAAGTCCCAACTCCAGCTCCTCTCTTTGAGGTACTGGGATATAGTGTCTCCATTCATGGTCATAAAGACCTGCAAAGCCTGAGAACAGCTTCTCGCAGCCTATGAAGGTGCACTGGGGTCTTAAAGGTTGGTGGGTCTTGATGTGGTCCTTAAGCTCCAGACGGGTGGAGAAGCGCTGGTTGCACTCCAGGTGGTAGCAAAAATGGTGGAGAGGAGCATCGTGTAGCTTCATGTGGTCTTTATAATGCTGGAGGAACTGTATGGGCCTATTGGAGGAAAGCACAGGTAAGAAACATTGTACAATCAAAACATTTACTCAGGTACAATGATAGCAGCTCAAACATCATACGCTGACAGTGGAACAAAATGCTGCAATTTTCATTCTCACAGTCGCCGCACAGTGTATTCCTATGACATCTGGCCCTTAAACAAACTGTATTTTTACCATCCTTTCGTAACTTCCAGGCGCCTAATCACATTATTTCACAGCTTGCACAATGTTGGAAATACAAGGAGTTGTAAGGGGGAAAAAAAGAAAATTATACTTTGTTCCTCATAGGGAAGCTCATCCTCTGTATTTAACCCGCCCTCTTTGTGAGGAGCAGTAAGCAGCCATAATCTGGTGTGTGGATCAAGCTCCAGACCTGCAGCCTTACGAAGCACGCAGGGAAAACCCGCATCGGCACAGAGACAGCATACAAACTCCACACAGAAAAGACATGGGTCGGCCAGGGATTATAACCCAAGACCTTCTTACTGTGAGGAAACAGTGCTGAACATTGTTCTGCCATTGCACCAAAAATACTATCCAAAAAATACATATGGACCCTGTGAGTGAAACGCAAATATCTCGAGAATGCTGCAACTCACGGAAAACGTAAGATCAGCCAAATATTCAAGGAGAACAATACATAAATGGTGAGTCACGTGTGGTACATCTCACAGTAAATCTGTGTAATCTTGTACATACAAAGGAACTGCATTACACTTCTAACCCTCGCCACAGATGCAACTAAAATCTGGAGGCACAAACTCATGATCAAGTGACTGCCAGATTTATTCAGATGTGTGAGAATCGGGTAAAGATGGGAAACGTGCAGTGGCATGGACGTCAAGGACCAGGATTAAGAACCTCTGATGTTCTTCATCACTCATCTTTGATAATCGTTAGGGCAATTCATTGTCTGGCTTACCTGAAGCAGAGGCTGCACTTGTGCTTGGCCCAAACGTAAGTCTTCTCCAGCAC
This sequence comes from Brotula barbata, assembly GCA_900303265.1. Taxonomy (NCBI): domain Eukaryota; kingdom Metazoa; phylum Chordata; class Actinopteri; order Ophidiiformes; family Ophidiidae; genus Brotula; species Brotula barbata. The sequence goes on along the minus strand of OMNV01004823.1, from coordinate 7,213 downwards.
CTTCTCTTCATTCATATGGCACCTAATGGCATGTCTTGTCAGCGTAGAACTGATCTTCAAGAACACTCTATCACAGGTCTTGGAGGGACACAAGTGGTATGTCAAGTCCACAACACACCCATTTTCTGCCGCCACCTTCTCCTTCACCTCCTTCACCTCCTTCCCCTCCTTCCCATCCTTCCCATCCTTCCCCTCTTTCCCCTCCTTCCCCTCTTCTCCTCCCTCCTCCACCACAAGCAGACCGTTCACAGTCACCAAGCAGTCTTTAATGACCACCTGCTCGTCCTTGAAATCGACCTTCTTGTGAATTGCTGGGGTACTGGGGTTTTTGCACTTTTTGTAAGTGGCATATGTCTTTTTAATCAGGGTGCGGACGTTTCGGATGATTCGAGCCTCCCTCCCCAGTTGAGACAACTTTTTCCTGCCTGTAGGTTTCCGTTTCATGATTTCGCCATCGGAGTGAGACTGCAGATTTTCTCCCACTTGCTCGTCCTCATTTTCTACAGCATCTACCTTTCCATTAGCAGATGGAGTCTCCTGCGTGCACATCTCCTTACTGCTGGCTTTCTGTTTGCACATTTCACCAATGTGCTCCATAACATGCTTTCTGGCAAAAGGCAGCTGTTTAAAGTGCTTTCCACAGAGTACACATCTAAGTTTCTTCATCTTTAGGTGGGCGAGAACGTGCCTCATGACATTCAACCCTCTGTAGTCCTTGTCACAAAACTTGCAATGGTACATCAAGTGAGAGTATTGTTGAGTACGCAGCATTCGCTCCCTCCATGTTTTCTTTGGTTTGACCTGGAAACAAACGCAAACAGCACAGGTATAAGTATTGAAATGTCAAATACAATAATGACTAGAACAGCTTCATTTCATCATTATTATATTCATATATTCCAGAATTTCTTCAGAATTTTATATGGGGCTCAGGCAGAGTTATTGAGTTCCTCTGTTATGTCTAAATTAATTCAAATTACTTGACTTGTTTTAAGTCTTGTACTTCATGGCCTTTTCAGTGAATAAAAACTTTTTGGGAGGGTAATTGCAGACTAAAACTGACCTTAGAGTCAGAACCTTCTGCTGATTTCACTGTGGGTTCCGGCTCCTCCTCGTCACCATTCAGACCATCCGGTGCAGAGGTTTCTGGGGAATCCTGCTTGTTATTATCAGGCTTTCTGGGCTTCAGAGAGTAGTTGTGAAACCGTTCTATTGGACAATCCATTAACTCTAAGGTTGGACCATCAAGCTCAGGATCAACAGACTGTGGTTCACCAGCAAATTCACTCGATTGTGAGACTAACTGTGTTCGACATTCTTCTTGGGTTTGTTCACCAGGTACTCCATCATGGATCATGTTAGTATCATCTCCATCTTCACTCTCATTCATTTGCTCAGGGTGTACTTCCTTCTGCTCGCTCTTTTGTTCAGGTTCATGACCCAGGTGAGGAACTTCAGCCTCCCCCTGCTTAGCATCGTCTGTATCAATATCCATCACAAACCCTTGCTTCGCCTCGGTAATCCAAAATTCATTGTCAGGGTAAGACAGTTCCAGCTTTGAGGCAGGCTTCCGTCCTCGCTTTTTCCCCTTAATTTTGATATTTGTATCTTTAACAACCAGCGGCTGGTCAAGCTTAGGAAGACCCTGCAACCACCTTTTCTTCCGACCTTTTCGTTTAAAGATTTGGTTTTTCACACATCTTGCCAAGTACTCCCTCTTACGGTTAAGAGGGAATTTAACAGATGTTTCCACCTCAACATGATTGCGTCTTAGTGAGTATATGGGGTTGTTGTCTACAGAAGTTGATTTTAGGGTGAATTTTATCTCTGGATCATCAATGAGGTCCGTCTCATCATCTGACCCAGCTTGTTTTCTTGTCCGTAGTCTTCTCTTCCACTTTCTCCTCCTCTTTGGTAGCACCTTTGTGGGGACAACATTCTCCTCTTTCTCTCCATCATTATTCTGCTCTTCTGGAGGGTCTTGGTTCTCAATCTGAGGAACATTGGGCTGGCACGCATCGATGCTAGGAGTGGATATGTCATTTATGCAGTTGCTTGTTGTCGGCTCTTCCTGGTATTGCTTTTCTTCTTCTTTCATCTCACTCAGCACAGCATCCTTCATGACTGTGTCGCTCATCATCTCCAAACAGTGGGTCCTAAGGGTCAGGAGGTTCCAAAACTCAGGGTCAAAACACAGGTGTTGCTTCAACATCTGGAGAAACAAGGAAAAATAATTGATTGTGACATTAGTCAAAAACAAGCTTTTAATTCCTTCTTCACACCTTAAAGGCTAATGATTCTTCTAAGCAATCTGTCCCTGAATTCCAACATAGTTGTAATTCATCTCTGTCCTACCTGCAGAATATGGAAGCGAACGTTGGTTCGGACAGGGCTGTTATGGGGATGAGGTTCCTGGTCAGGGTGCATGTACAGCAAACACACAGTTCTGTAGGCCTCCAGGCTGCGTTCATGGCAGAAGACCAGCAAAGCACAGGCCCGACAAATCTCTAGGTCATGTGGCAGCAGGAAAGCGATGGTTTTACAAACCAATGAGCGGGTTACATGGTCTGCCTGCAGGTCACAAAGCTGCAAAGCCCTGGCACAAAGCTCTACACAGAACTGCATGCCTTCACCACCAAGCTATAAAGACAAAACAAAAAACAACACAGACACATTACTATGGACAAGAAAACAAGCTGGGTCAGATGATGTGACGGACCTCCTTGATGATCCAAAGCACAACAAATATTGTTAACAATGTTGTTTATTAGGTCACATTTAAGGATCACAGAGACCATTCAATAAATGTATGCTGTGATGTGAGTCGCACCTCTGTGTTGAGCACTTTGATGAAGGGGAAGATGACTCTGGCATTTGTAGCAGAGGAGGCCAGCTGCCGACATTCAGCCAGGAAGCCTTGTCTGCAGGGATGGGCCCGAAGGTGCAGCCTGCTCCAGATGAACACTAGGTCCCTGCATGAAGAGACAACACCACAAATCGTAGACATCCAATGCCTTTCTACACCAATATTACACTACAACAATGACAACAAGCCAGCAGAGGGTAATGATTCTAATACCTACTGTGGACTAGTATTTTATATATTTTTTGTATTCTCCATATCTTAAAGAATATACTTGCACAGGACTCAGCCATTTTCTCAGTATACATATGACATGTTGAGCAATTGCATTTTCAGGCAAGTCCGCCCACTGAGGAAATGCACATGGAGGGAGCATACCATAAGACATTTACATTCCGGCATAAATCAATATACAATTACATTACCTCGGATTTCTACTTAATCTCAATACAATCGAAAGTATGTGGTTGAATGTGAACATCATACTAACCAGATATAATACATGTCTCCATTGTGAAGCTGCTGCGTCAGGAATGCTTTACACAGCGACAGAAGAAGCTCGTCTTTTTCGACACGCTCTGTGTTACAGATGATCTCCACTGCATCACGGCCATCAATCTCTGCCATCTACAGAGGATAAGCACAATTATGCTTTACAAAATGTTTATTTATCAATCGAATTAGTCATTATCTTCTCAAAATTAAATAATAATAATAACCATCAAAGAGAGATATCAGGTTTGGCACCTTTATTTCGGGTTTGCCTACACATTATGAATAATTTGAATGCAACGAAGCAACAAAAAACAACAATTAAAGAAGCTGCTATGTCAGCTCTAGCAATAGTACTTCTTTTCCTTTTTTATATGTTCCATTCACCTCCATCACTGCTGTTTGAGGGGCCACTGGTCCATCTCTCACCTCCTTATGAAGACTTTCATGCAGGGAGGCCTTGTAGAGGCATGTCAGGTAGGCCTGATGGAAGAACAGATGTTTTCCAGCCTCGTGATTTTCCAGGCAGCTTTTAGCTAGAGCCATTGCCTCCTGCATTCGTTCACACGCCTGCAGATAACGAACTCGCAGCTCCAGGAACAGCGGCATCTCTGAGCTCAAGTACGCCTCCACTGCAACAGAAGGAATTAAGAGTGTACATGTACATAATAAAGTACAAACATGTTTAAACAATTTTATACTCAATGACTATTTTTATGTGCTGCTATTGGAGCATACCATCTTTTGGTGGTAGGTCTGCCTCCCTCAGGATTCCTTGCAGCACTGGATTCTCCCATGGGCCTCCGGATTTGATGATGTGCTTCACCCGCTGTAGGTAGATGTTCCTGTGCCTCAGCAGTTGAGAGTGGCACTCCTGCAGAGAGTATAACCGGCTCATTCAGTCAAATCATAACATGGCATAAGATTTATTTTTAAGTGCATACTGCAAATAAGTTGTGATTCTTTGTTTTAAATCCTACGCTCACATGGAAGCAATCAAGGATGTCTTTTAGAGGATCTTCCACAAATTCCTCTTTGCTGAAGAACAGCATCAGTTCAAAGAAGCTCCTGCAAGACAACCAATGAGAACGTTAGTTGCCAAATTTAACTAGAATTCACTATTTGCAATTCAGTTTTAAATTATCTCCTTACAGGGCCAAACTGCTGAGAACATAGCGCACGTGCTGGCAGTCATCAGGAAAGGCAGCGGTGGCTTTGGTGAAACAGCTGAGTGCTGTCCGCAGAATTTTCAGCTGAGGAAGAGGAACGTGCCACTGCCCTGTGTACTCCTCCACCAACTGGAAAGATGCAACACAGATGCATTAAAGCACAATACAACAAATGTTCTTCAACATACAAAGAGGAGCGCCACCTGATAAACATTCTCTGACAATCAGATGACCCATCTGCCAGAACTGTTATTATTCTTATTCTTTTAATGATTCAGACAATATCAATAACACCTGTCAAACTAATGTGCACCATCACAGCTGTGTACCAATAATTTGGGCACATGTGTTTAATGTACACTTAAACCATCTCAGTATCATAACTGTCTAAACTATACTAGCCATTGCTGATGCACATTTCTATACACTGTGTAGTCATCTGGTCAATGTTTATAGCTCATTTAATAATACTGTACTGTAATACTGTACGAAAATAATGTCATAAAATTGATAAGATAATTGCACACCACTAATCAATAAAAAGTCCACAAGTAAAAAATGTATACAATGCTTATTGTATTCAATGTTAATTTCTTATCTCAATTTTACTACACTTATAAAATAAATTTGTTATTAGTGTTTTTAAAATCTCAATGTTACGAAGATTTCTCACCTTTTTTTAAAATCAGACAGGTGTGAATGGTTTTAACATTTGAACATGTAACATTTGAACATGTAACAATTGTACCATGTTCTTCTGCCGTTTGTTTGTGTTTTCATATAAACGGAGCCTTACGTTTCACTTCGACGACATTTCAAAGCAATTTGTGCTGCGTTTGTCCCTGTGTCAGGACAAAAAAACTTAGTTGTCCTTTTCAATATTCCCGTTAAAGAGAACAGGAACAGCTCACATAACCATGTTGTTTATCTAAGTTTACCAGCACAGTTAGCATTATGGCTAGCATTAGCATTAGCAACTAGACAGCAGAGATGTCTGCTGAAACATTAAATGACCAAAATAACGTCTTGGTAGATATCTAATAGCATTCCCGCTGTTCTTTACTCTTATTTGTAGCTGCAATGCTACAAGCAGCTACACAAGTGTTAAGATAATCTGGCAATTAGCATGGTGGCTAACGTTAGCTAGCATGGCTAATACCGTCTGCGCTCAACTGACTGATCTGTAGATTATTAACGATCTTTGGTGTAGCATACCTCACAGAATTCAGCGCAGTAATCTTTGCTGTTCAGTGAGGATTCCTGTCTGCAGTATCTGCTGCACAGAGTGTCCAGGGCTGTTTCCAGCCCTTCTGTCTCCACATCACTCTCACTGTCCGCCATACTGGCTGCTAGATCCAGCGCATAGTCAGTGCTGCCAGGTTTAAAGGAACAGCCTCTCCGCCAAAAA
>OMNV01004822.1:1428-13330 GCA_900303265.1 Brotula barbata | reverse complement strand
GTCTAGTTTCTATCTCTCCTCATTTCCTGACAAACATGAACCTCTTTATGTTTGCTTTTGGTTCTGGGCCCATAATCTAATTTTCCTCTGTATATCATACCTGGGTTGCCCTCAAACTCACATATCACTGAACAGTTTATATCCCAAGTACTAACAAACGACTGTGTGTGTGTGTGTGTGTGTGTGTGTGTGTGTGTGTGTGTGGCAGTGCGCTGTGACACAGCACAGCGGAGCGTTTATGGAACGTCGCCCTTTATACAAGCCACAGCAGTCTTATCCAATACATAACGCAACGCAGCACTCGGATGGTTAGACGCTGTCCCCGCCGGTCACATGACTTCTGTTTACCAATCGGTACGTTGCAGGATTCCGGGCCATCTTCCAAATAAACTTGACTTAATGCATCCCCATAATACTCTTACAACCGAACAGAGCAAATATTGTGACAACGAGGTGATGAAAGTCCGAGCCAGAATAATGACATCCGAATAATGCCAGAAATGTGTGTATGTGTGTGTGTGTGTGTATGTGTGTGTGTGTGTGTGTGCGCTTTAATTATTACAACCTTCCTAAAACGGCAGCATTTTCTGCAGCTGCGGGGTCATTTAAATTCAATCAGCGTGCTAACGGCGTGTTCCCGAAAGGTCGCTGATGACCCGCAGTCGACCATCATTTACATCCCAAACCTCAGACGCAAATAAAGCACGGGCCGGTGATGTCATTAACGCCTGTGTGTGTGTGTGTGTGTGTGTGTGTGTGTGAGAGTGAGAGTGAAATAACAAAATTAAGAGTGCGTACGAAGAAGCTAACCTGGTTGTCGTTAGCGTAACCCAGCGGCTCAATAAAGACATTAGACGCTCGTCCTAATAATCAATATTCGGGCAATTTGTAAAGAAAAGGGACAAGATCGAGATTAGTCGTGATTGATGAGTCGTTAGGCTAGCAAGAAAGGTCAGACATGTCGCAGTTTGTTTTTTTGTGGGGTTTTTTTTCCCACGTAATCTTCTTTTTCTGTATACATTCTGTCAAAATAAGAACATTTTCGGACAAACTCGTCAATTTTAAGAAGGTACGGACATATAAAGTCACGTTCACGTCATCATTCTCGCAAGATAGAACAGGGATAATATCAAAAGTGTGTCGTTCGGACCCATAAGTCTTGGAAGTAGTTTGTTGCTATTTTTGTGCTAGCTTGTCTCGAATACTTCAGCTAGCCAAAATGTTCCACTGCTGCTGCGTAAAAAAATTGCATCAACAATTTCTCATATTTTTGTCTTTTTTTTGTAGTTTATATTTCTCATTTGCAAACAAAGTAACTATTTCATATAGATAAGTTCATATCTGATCGACGTCTGCCTCTTTCTTTACTTCTGCGCAGCGAAACGAAAACAATCGATTTGGCAAGCTAAATGCGCTAGCTAGCTAGGTGTTAGCGCAAGTCTCTTTTCATTTATTGTTTCAACTGCCGGACTGCCTCTTCATCTTTCAACTTCTCGAGCCTTGGCTATCGATTCTGCTACTTGTAAGTAAAGACAAATTCGAACTAAATTTTTGGCTATCGCAGACAAAAACCCAAATTCAGACCTCCCATGAACAACAATGGCTGCTCAAAGACACTATCCGAAAAAAAACGCTAATACCCCACAGATCCGTAAAGGATTTTTGATTTCCTTTCCCGAAATTGTGTAGTCAGTTCTGTGTCACATGACAATGTTAATGTTAATGCGTTAAATGTTTTCGTTTTTTTGTAATTAATGGTTTTTAATCAGTAATATTTTCGCACATTGCTAAAACAAAGATGGATGGACGTATACTCCTCGAGTTATCATGTTTTGTTCGGAGCGCTAATTTGTGATTTCCATTTAAAATGATGTCATTTGAAGGAGTGGTTTCCTGCAAAAAAACAAAAAAAAAAACACAGGAAGACAACATCTGCTCAACATCTGGCGTAGATTTTTCCACGCAGATAGAATCAGGATAAAATGGAATATAAAAAATGTGCGCGGAGACGTTAAAGTTTTGTCTTTGCTGGTGTTCAAACTGTGGCGTCCGCAGGGACAACAGCGCCTGATTAGACGTCCATTAATGGACTCCCAGGGGACAATTTTGGAACATTGCTTTTTATTGATTAGATATTTATTTCCCACATGGAAATTAATCTTTGTGCCATGTCTCATAAAATTTGATGCATTTTTTTGGTTAAAAATTATATTAAGTTACATGATCCACTGGATTTTGATGTCATTCAAAATATAACAACAAATTTGACATCAGCCAAAATTCAAAATCAGTTATAAAAGTAATAATATGTAATATATATACATATATATACATTTATATATACTGTATATTGGAACTTTGAGATATTTTAATGTATTGTTAGGTGACCATGATTCCCTGAAAGACACAAATAAACTGAATGTAATTATAGTACTAATATTTATAATAATACTAATACTTGTACAACTACTACTACTACTGTTACTATCACTACTATTACTAAAAATAATGCTATTAAACAGAAACAATACTACTAAACATAATAATAATAAAAATAAAAATAAAATAATAATATAAAATAATAAAAATTAAAATAAAAATAAAAAATAACAACTAAAGAATAAAAAATAAAATAAAATAAAATAATGATAAAAACTATCATAATAATACATGCAACAATACAAAACAACAATAATAATAATCATTTTATATTTTTTTGCGATAAATTATGTTTTGTGAATAGCTGGATCATTTTGCCAAATTCTTGCTTGCTTTGAAAAAAATCCATACTGGGGGAAATCAATGTAGAAATATTATTATTAATTAATTATTTTAGAAAAATATTTCTCAAAAAAAACATCAAAAGAGCCTTCACATATCACTTGGAGGATGAATACAGAAAGAGAGAGAGAGTTCATCATGATATTTCTATGAAATTCTTGAAAGTAACATGAACAAAAATCTATTAACATTTTTTTTTAAAAGACGACTCGAGATTTCATCCAAATATTTAACCGACGTCTCGCAGTGTGAAGGGAAAAAAAACAAGTATGGACAAATCATTTTGTCTCATTTTGTCCTCACCCCAGTCTTTCACCCCAGATTTTATTAATTAAAAAAAAAATCTGTGGGACGATGTTTTCAGAATTTTGCAACTCCGATAACCTTTTTTTTTAAAAAAAAAAAAATCAAAAATAATCTCTCACAGACACACAGCGTGCAGACAGTTGTTATTGTTTGTGTATTTCATCGCGCGTCACGGTTCACTCACCGGTTCCCACAGCGCCAGATGCGCACAGATGTGCAGAAATGCGGCAATCCGGGAAGAAAAAGACGGTTTAAAAGTTTGAAACGCGAACATCCTGAGGGAGTTGTCACTGTTCTACAATAACGAGCTCAGTTTGCAAAATAAATACAAGAAAAAAAATTATTTTTTTAAATGAAATGAATTCAAACAAAAAACACTCCATGGATCGTCTTCGTGTGTCAGAGGAAACGATCCGTTATTGAAAACGTCATGTTGGAACAATCCGGGGAACGAGAGCCGCGGATCCTCACGGCGTGGATGTGGAGGGAGACAGAGCAGAGAGCAGACTGATCACAGGCGGGGGAACACACACATATACACACACGCGCGCACACACACACGCACGCACGCTCACACATGGCCCCCCTCAGCCTTATTGTCGTCACAGCAAATAGAATAAGCGATGATTTATTATATGACGTCGAACTGATTTTAAGCGACGATTTCCGCACATTTTGTAAGAATTTTTGGGCAAATTTGCCGAGGTTGCGGAATTTAGATTCATCATCCACACACACCGTGAAGTGATTTATCGTTGCTGTGGGAGACGACGATTTCAACATCTCGCACCTAGCAACGGGAACTTTCGCGACGAGCGGATCGAAAGGGGATCTGATCCGATACCCGATGCTTTTATTGTGGAAAACACAACATAATAATTTGTCCTAGTCCAAGATTATCACGTATTGATGTTTTTTCGTGTTTATGATGAATCCTGGCATATACTCACATTAAACAATGTCAGGATGCCCTAAAATCTACCAGATTTATCGATCATAATTCAACCACGTGTGAAGTTATTGAGTTTTTGGTTGATCCATCTAACTCATCTATAGACATCTAATTCAGTAGTTGCTTGGTTTCCTGTTTTATTTTGTAGCGCCTTTAAGCTAGCTCTACTTCCTGCCTCTGTGTGTTTTCACATATGTGATTAGCTGCTCCGCCCTAATTTGCTACACCTGTGTTCAATTGTCTCTCCCATATAAATTCCCTCTCCTCCTTCTCCTCTGTTTGACTCCCCACCACGAGGTCCAGCACTCCTCTCCAGTCTAGTCGTAGTGTTGCGAACAAAAGTTTGTGTTTTAGACTTTGTCTTTAGATTTTTTTTGGCAACACTGAAAGCAACCAAAAAAAAAAAAAAGATCTCCCTTACCGTTAAACCACGACGCCCTACTACTATAGATACTATAAAATGAGACATATATTGGTGCAAGATCGGTCAAAATGCAGGAGGGAATCATGGGAAGTTTTACATTGCGAAGAGTCGAACGGGGCCATTCGTTGACTGTTTGTGCACCTTGCAGAGGTCGGCCAGTGTTGCGTTTGGCTGCTTACCAGACCACCGACAGTGCCCGGCCCAGCAGACAGCAGCCCGGCACGAAACATATTTCACTCCAACCAAAAAGTTCATTTTTATTTTGTCCATTTAACCTCTAATTAGCCGGGAAAGTCAAAGTACACAAAGTATCCAAACCACGTAGGCATCGTAACACCTCCATAGTCTGGTGTAGACGTAAATGTTAGCGACAACAGAGCACACCGTGTGGGCAAGTGAATAAAAATCTAAATAAGAGTATAAACAAATGAGGCAAAGGAGAATCAGCCAATTGTACATTCAAACAAGGAAGTGAAGCAAAGTAAAGTCAATACATTGTCAATAGAAAACGGATGATTGTACTTGCTAGCATGTTGAAACACGAGGTAACATTTTTGTACAGTTCGATAGCTGCAGGAATGAAGGGCTTGCCGAAGCATTCCCCGCGTTCTCCTCTCCACATCGCTCTCCGCCGAGTCCAATTTGAGTCCAAGCACGGACCCGGTTCTCTTAATGATTTCGTTCAGTCTGTTGAACACACAACGCACAGCAGCGTAGCGGGACAAAACGGACTCAAAGACCACGCTGAGTGATGTGCATCTGTTGGAATCGTGCTTCCTTTCTAAGTACTCTTATATCACACCTTGACGTGAGAATACCCCCTAGAATGTTTTCTTACTCAAGGTTTCTTCCTTGTTTTCTTTATGTTGTGAGTGGTCTGGAACCCTCGTCGTTTTGTGGGCCCGTGAGCGCCACAGACCTGTTTGCACGTATAAGTAGCCTTGTCGGGTTCATAGCAAAGTCTAGAAAATTGTTTACAAAATAGTGTTCATTTTAAAGAATTCAAAAAATCTTAGAGAATCGCAAAAATTCTGGGGGAGAACAGCTGTCAAAAGTTAGAAAAGAATTTTCTAATTAAAATTAAAAAAAGAATAAGTATTGAAGATGATGAAATGATATTTGTCAATTTGTGAAATGGCAAAAAGTTTTTGATTTCAGGCAGCCTGTGCAGACATGTTTGAACTGAACTCATCAACTCATCTCCAACTCATCTCACACCACACCGGTGTGTGTGTGTGTGTTGTCATAGCTGGACACCTGCTGTTGGCAGCTGTGTTTCCCCAAACACCTCACGATAGACGTCTCCAACCAAAAGCAAAGAATCAAACTGGTCCAGATGTGTTACATATCATCTTTGACCTCATTACTGCCTATATTTGAAGAAAAAAAAATGATTCCCATCACCCAGATCAACACAAGTTTATCCTAGCAACAGGTACCGACCAGTCAAACAACCCCAAACACACACACACACACACACACACATACAACTCTCAGTGCTGAAGTGTTGTATTCACGTTATTTTCTTGACTCGTCTTTGCGATTAATTCTTTTCCCCACACAGAATGGACTGTGGGATCGACCATAGGCACCATAGACACTCGCTTCACAGAGTCAGGTGACCGCCACCTCAAGGACAAACGGTATTCCTTCCCCGTGTGCGTAATAAAAACAAAAAGGCTAAAGCATGCTAGGCCATCCTGCGTCTGTAGAAATAGGTCCAGTGAGGGGGTTTGAGGAGGTCAGTGGTGTTTTTGGATCGAACAGAGCCGGTCAGAACAGCCCTACAAGAAGATGCCCAAATACGCAGTGCATACCGCCAAGCAGATACCTTTGCCACTCGCACCTGTGGTTAAGAAAGAACCACAGGGCATTGGAAAGCATAGGCATAATCAAGGTTACTCGAGGGAGGTACTGCTGCTGTCCGGACCTCAGGAGACTAAACCGAAGAGTGGAACGTGAAACGTACATTCTGACCACTCCAGCAAGCGGATTTTACCAGATTTCCCTGAGGACAAGGACAGGTACGCCTTCTGCCTCCTGAGAGCACTCCCGCAGAGACCCTGACAGGACTTGAGGGTACAGAGGTTTGATATTTTGATTCATGGAGGAACTGCGGAGATCCATGATCAGCACGTAGCTGAGACACAAAAGGTCACCGAAGCAGCAGGTCTCAAAGGGAACAAATCCAAGCGTAAGTTCATACAGCCTCACCATGTGACGGAACTCCAGAGGTTCCTCGGGATGGTGACATATGTTCCGGAGCTTTCCACTGTGCGGTGTGTACCTCACAATGCAGTGAGGTCAAGAAATATTTCTTTCTTCCGCCCTTTTGTGGGATTCCAATATGATTTCAGTTTTGTGCTAATGGACGTTGTTTAGATTTCGAGGTTAGTTATCCAGTATTTTCAGCCAAACTACCCTCTACCAAGAGCTGAGTGTGACATTTGGTGGCAGTATGGCGCCAGAAAGGTCATAGAAGGGCCTGAGTGCAGACCCACAGTAGGACAGTCCAATTAAAAGGAGATTCACCTACACAGGGCCGCGTGGCTTCGGGGGTAAGGGTGACCGCCTAGTGATCGAAGGGTTTCTGTTTCGATCCCCCGCACCTCCATCACAAAGATCCCCGAGCAAGACCCTAACCCCAAATTTCTCCCGACAAGCAAGTGGGCCTTGCGCGGTTACCTCAGCTGTCGGCGTGTGAAAGTGTGTATGAACGGGTGAATGTGATGCAAATCACTGTAAACACCCTTACGCTCACAATCGTTCGCTCTCCCAGACTAGAAAACGTTGTGGCTTTAGAAAACCAAAAAACTCCTGATCAAAGTCAGTAAAATACCAAAAATAAGACTCCGTCATCACTTTCGATCGTTGCTTCTTCTTTTTCTTTTCATTCATGTGACGTTCCTCTTCCTCCCCGCTCATCTATGCTGACTCGGCTCTGATATATAACGAGGAAGATGAAACGTAAACCTCTGTTGGTTTGGTCTTCGGGGACGCTCCGAAGCGGCACACGAGATGGATTTAACCTTTACCGCGCTAAATTATGCAGATGCTACGCCGGGCAGCGACTCCCCCCACGCCGTCCCCCTCCCCCCGTGAATACTTCCATGACAGCAGGTAATTTGTTCTCTCAGCACGATGGATCCCACAGGTGCTGCTGACATACAAAGATCAGCCATGCTTGTTAGGGATTAATCTGGCAAACCCCCAGCAAAGACAAAGCTAACGCGGCCGCGACGTCTCATTCACGGGCGCTAACGGCGGTGAGTCGTTCGAGGAGCGCGTGGTTCGGAGAGTCGAGATTCTCACCGGAGGAATCAATAAAAACGTCTCCGCTCATGGGAGAAGAGGATCTTGAAGAGCAGGTGTCCGTCAGAACATAAAGGAATCCCGTCTGACCTTTCGTACAAACACTTCATCGATGGGAAGGAGGCGTGTTGAGGATTGTGGCAGTCATTTGGTAGTCCTGTGGGAAATGCGGATTGACGGAGCTGATCGCAGCCCCCGGAGAGGAGGAAACGCGGCGGACAGCAAGATCAAAGACACCAGGAGCGTCCTGGGAAGAACACGTGACACGGAGGAACCCTACGTCCTCTTTTTTTCTGCTTTTTCAGATGAAAAAAAACGTCTGGCAAGGATTTTTAGTTTGCTTAAATTGAGCAGGATTTGGCTTTGATTTCATGTTGATTTTTGCGTTCAGACGTTTTGCGTTCATTTCTTATGCTTTAACCTTTCACCTTAAGTCCCGCCTTCTCGCACGTAACAGTTGGTCGATTATGCACAAGCCAAGCACGCAAGCATTGACTATCGGCGTGTTGTACAAACTGCAACACGGAGAAGTCTAAAAATGTCCAAACATCAATATCAATTCACAGATGAATTATAGACAAAAATTTTGGTTTTGGTTTTCTCAGTCAAAATCCGTGGGAAGCAGAATTCTGCAGAAGAATGGATCGTCCGGGAAGTCTACCTGGAGACACCATCAAAAAAAATTCTGAAAAAATTTTGTACGCGGACTGACTTGTATGTTTTGTTTCGTTTTGTTTAATAGTTTTTTTTGAAAATCGTCTTAATCGCCAATGCATAACAAAAGAATATCAAAGCATTTTCAGACAGTGAAAGCGAGAGTTGTAAAAATTTGGCTTGCAAGTCGGGCAAAAATTTGCTTGTTTGCAGGTGGTTGCGTAACCTTGCCCAAGGCAGGCGATCGATCTCATTGATCTATGATGTACCACAACATAAACAACGGTAAACATTAGCACCCCTAGTTCAATTTTTGAAAACTTTTTGTCTCCCATTTCTATTTTGTACCCATCAATATTGTATTTTTGGGTTTTTGACACAACAGACAAACATTGCCATCGCTCTCAGTCGCTGTTACTACGGAAAATCTCTCAGAATCTGTGTTTTATCAAATTCAGAACACGGGGGCTGCTCTTAGGAACATCTACACCCTGGATGATTGATCCAAAAGTGATCCCGAATCTGAAAGTAAGTCAATTTAACCTGCCCAATGTGTTTACAGAGTCCCACTCCAGCTTCAGGCTAATATTAGCTGCGCACCTAACGTAATTTTAAGCTTGGACGTCAGATGTTTCCTTGGTCAGAGCTCCTTGGGAGTCAGAGTCGATTTCTTTTGTAATGTTTTTATCACAGAATCTGTGTTTTTTTTTTAAGCCTCAATCGTTCGCGATCTGCCTACAGTGGTTCGGTCGTTCTGCCCCCTTTTGAGGTTGAAAGCACATTTTTACATATATGTAGCTTGTCTTTGATGAGCACCAATAATCACCCGCAATTCGACCACTGTCAGTGTCGAAAACACAAAAGCGTCAAAGTTAGCATTTTACAGACGCGTTAGCCATAACGTCGATTTACATCCATTACTGTGGAAAAGTCTTTGGCCTCAATTAGATTTGTTGTTTTATTGATGTTTTCTATTTCTTTATTAGCATCCAACAAGAAAATACAGGAAATGTGTCTGCAGTAAAGAACAGCTTCTACAGTCTAAAGGGTCTAAAGGGTCTAAAGGGTCCAGGATTTAGTGTGACCTCCCTTTGAACCTGGATCTCTTCAACCTAAATGTATTGGAGCCCTAATTAATGTCATTGATAACACCTGGGTTTGTCCTACTTTCATCACTATTTACTGTCAGAATGACTGATGGGAAAAACAACAACAAACACCAGGTTAGATAGTGGACCGAGACTTTTGACGAGTACTGTATTTATATAAATATGTATACATATGCACATCTGAACAGCTGGTAAATATAGAAAAACGCTATTCCACTCATTTGCAGCTTCAAAAAGTCCATAAATAGGCTAAATCGCTAAACCATTTACGCAAGCTAATCCTACTAATTAAGTGCCGATTTAGCATCGCACGAAAACAATCCCGCGATGAAACGCAGACCGCCCACGAACGCGCTTTGAGGGATCCCTCGTTCCGTTCTTGTCTTCTTGACTCATTTTTAACGTGTCCGGAATTGTATGAATATTCACTGCGGGCTTGAAACGTCTTTGTTGAGGTCATAAATATGCATCGCGCCGCGTGTGACTTGAATAACGTTCGCGCGGAGCACACGCCGCAACCGAAACGACACCCACACACCTACACACACAGATGTGACCTGTGACCGCGCTCACCTGTGAGCCGTCTCGTCCTGGCATTAAACCAACATGACATTTTCCTGTCACACACACACACACACACACACACACACACGCGCGCGCTCATCTTTTATTCACAAGATCTCTCGCGTTCTCTCCTTTTTTTTGCCGTTAATGCACAGAACGCTTTGTTGTCTCGTGTCTCGTGTAACACGTCCAGCACAAAAGCAGCGGACCACGGTTTGAAGAGGACGCGATTATTCAGACATGTTTACTTCCTCCGGCGCCGGACTTTAACCTTCAACCCTCACCTTCTTCATCTCCTCTTCCTCTCTCGGGAAAATGCAAATTCTCTCTCGCAGCGTCTTTGGTTTGACACCCGCCCGCGTTCTACCTTGAAGTATTTCGTCTCTATATTCGCTAGCTTGCGCAAAAGAACGCAAAATTGCTAAACCAAAACAGGCTAATTTGGAATTTTCTCTGCTAACGTTTGGGCTTTTGGTCGGAGTTTGATGTGTTGGATTCCAAAATATTGGATTCGGACGAAACTCTTCTATTACTGGTTTCAGTTTGGACCAAAATGCCAGGCGCGATTCAATCTCTAGCTTGAATGATCACTCTATGTTGGGACGAAAATAGCATCAGAGGACAAAGATTCCCTGGAGAGATCCACATATGCAAAAATGGGAGCGTAGAGCTCTCTTAAACACCTCGTTATACTTGATAGAAAACCTTCAAAGTAAAAATCCCTTTATTGAGTATTCGGCGATGACCTCACGGACCATTTCGTGGAGCTAATTAGCATTACTTCATAATGAAGAGGATTCAGAGATACATATATAATTGTCTGTTTGGGAACATTTCACACTAAAACCAACAGTGAGCTGCAATATCAAAACAATACAACGTCTATGCTAGCACATTTAAGATGCTAACTGGATGCTACATAGCAAACAAACAACTTCATAGCTAACGTATCGTCCAAAGAAAGATGACGTCGTGTGTTAGCTTGCCGAAGTTAGCACAGCCTAGTGAATACTTGATGGTTAATTGAAAGAACTACTCGATTGATTAAGATAAATTATTAGGTTATCAAGGTAATCGATAGCTAATTGATAGCCACCTACAGGAGCGTGAGCGAAGCGTAAACAGCCATATAAAACGTAAATTAATGTTCTCTAAAGCTCTCGCTGTGCACAATTTCTGTCTTTTTTTCCAAACTTAATTCAAGTTAAATGGGCCTGGGCTTCAAGAAACATTCAAAGCAACTAGCGTGTCCAGAGTTTGGCTAGTCTCTGACTTAAACAAACAAAAAAAAAGTCATTTTTGAGCACGGTTGGCTATCAAATGGATGAAACGGAGCTAGCTATTTTGTGCGAAACATCCAAAATATTTCGACAACTAGCGTACTTCTTGCATTACCTCATAGCGTCAAGCCCAACAGTTGCTAGCATCATAGTAAGCTAGCGAGACCAAATCGAAGCCTATACTATACTTTGCGATGTTATTCTGGTACATATCAGGTGGTGTACTTTGGATATACTGACTTTGACGCGAACAACAAGTTTGTGATGATAAGTCTTTATTTCCCGCCACACCAGGCCAACAATCACAAACTCAATTTTCAACACACCTGTTCACTTCCCAATCACCAGCCCTTCAAAATAAAACATTCTTTGTAATTCTTAAGTTTCAGTTTGAGAGATGTTTGCTTTGGAATACAAATACGAAGCAGCGTTCTTTTACAACAAGCATTCATTTGTAATTACATATTCAGTTGCAGTCGTAATTACAATTCCTCTTCGATTTGACACAACGCATGTTGAT
>OMNV01004818.1:57500-69366 GCA_900303265.1 Brotula barbata | reverse complement strand
GGGGGGGGCAGGGGGGGTGGCCTAATTGGATTAGACTTACATGTAAACATAACGATTGCGATAACCAGCAACAAACCACAACAAACAACACAATACAAACCGCTCTGTTATTTATTACAGTCGTATAAACGCCTGTTTGGTTTGGAATGGTTGGATTTACTTAAATCAAACAGACAGGAGTGGGTGAGCACATGCAGACCTGCGCTGTGGAAATTCAAATGTGAGAAGGTCAGCGGTCAGATCAGAGTCGAGGCTGAGTCTGCAGCAGCAGGTTGGTATTATTAGGCTCCTCCGTGCATACATTTCATCCTCAAGGCACAAAGACACATTATTCAAAACTATATCACTTCTCCATTTTGCATATGTTCACGTTGGAGACTGCGATTGGCCAATTTTGTCAAGATGAATGCCTGTCAAAGTGTCCTTGACAGAGGTCAATAACATATGCAGAAAGCACACAATGTATTCAGTCCATCAGCCGTGCTGCAGGCAGTAATGAGACCTGGTGGATCTCAAAGGGTCTTTGAAAATATTGGAGCAGTGCTACTTCTTGATTCAGGAGACAGCATTTTGATTCTATGAGGCTACTCATCTGGCGAATTCTGGTTTTCCTGTTTAATAGCTGTGCCGAAAAAGTACTGGGCCCAAGGTTGAGGACTGAAATGTAGACAAGCAATAAAAAAACTGAGCGTACGGAGGCAGTTTCTAATACAGAACTGTTATATAAATAAAGAGAAGGGCAAAGACGCTTACATTCAGGCAGGGTATATTCAAAACTGACAAGATAAAGTCCACATCGGGGGCGAAGAGGAAGGGCAAAAGAAATGGAACTGCAAAAGCCAAGCAGGACAACAGCACAGGGGACACGCTGTGACAGCAGGAAGACAACAAAGACGGGGAGGGAAGGAACACGGCAGGATGAGGAGCGAAATCTGCAACAGGTGTGAGAGAGGCAAGTGACTAATTGGCTGGTGAGGGACATGTGACTAACAGGAAGACACACACACACACACAGGACGGATAAAAGGAAAAAGATGGGAGGATCAAATATCAACACACAAACGTGACAATAAAACTAAACGACAGAGTTCTTCATCTTAATGTTTCTTCTGTTTGGAATTGGATGAATGTTCATTAGGATCAAATCAGTAACATGAAATATAAACATAAAAAAAAGTGAAATGCAATATTTATTTTTTAATCATATTTTTGCACCTGTGAAAGTGGCAGTAATAAAGAAAATGAGCAAATCAGATCAGAAGGGAAGAAGCTACTTGTTGTCGATCACTCACTCCATACTCTCAAAAATAATTTTTTTCTATAAATTCTGCCAATACATGAAATTCAAGACAGGAAATATTACACACATTAAGCAACAGTATGGATTTCAATAATATACCCGGTGACATGTCATAAAAATGAATGAATGACATGCAGTTTGAAGAAGTTATCCATATGAATGAGAGCGACGTTCCCGTTTGGACAGGTGGCTCTCTGCCTGCTCGCACTGAGGGAATTTTACTGTGAAAGAATTTCATTAAACGCTGAGCCAGTTGAATCTCCAGGGACCAAAGCTCACCAGAGCAGGGCGGCCCAGGCTTTTCCTTCCTTATAATTATGGTAATTATTAATAGGAACCACCACCTCCATACATTACCCACTATTCCTCTGGGCACAGTTGATGCGGGCCAACATGCTGCTCTACGGCTCGCACGCTGAAAAAAAAACAAAAACGCGACGACTGAAACGAGAGATCCGCACGATCCCTGCACTTCCAACGCGTGTCCAGCCCGGGCCGATTCCTACAGCGGAGTCATGGTCTAAACAAGCAAGCAGACCACGGAAGAAACGGAGCAAAGTGACAGTTGGAACTTGATAAATATCTGGAGTAGAGGAGATTAGACTTCGAAGAGAACAAAAGCAAACAGCAGCGTGACCCCAGATACAGAGCGCTAACAGCGTGATGTTTCCTTGAAGCTGGCTAACGATCCACACCGCTACTCCAGAGGAGAGGTAATGATCACCACCGGAGGCTGTTTTTCTGGGAAATGTACACACAGGTGCTTTGGCTGACGAGCCACGGATCACAAGCAACAATAAACTATATGCTGCATTGTTGCTCACATACTTTGATCTCAGCTTGAATCCGCTGATTCCTCTCCCTGTGCTGTTGTCAGGAATAATTTTAGATTCTTAAATCCTGTGTGTTTAATAAATCGCCTTATTTTTCTCGTTTTTTTAGCGCGCTGGCGTCAGCGTGAGGTCTGGCTGTGTGATAATTCAGCACAGAGATATGTGCTCGCTCGCTTGCCGTAGGCTCTGTGTTTGTCGCTTTCCATTTCCGAATATCATTTCTACTTCTGCGTGATGATTCCTGAACATTATGTGCCAGCAGACGATCCTTCACTTTTAAGAACAGGTTTCGTTGCTGTCTTTGGAATGCTGGGAAACGCCTGGCGCACAGTTAAGACGCCTGGATATCACTTGATTAAAAACGTCCTTTTCAGTGAAATGGCAAGAAAAAAATCCAAAACACAGAATTTTAGATGCAGCCAAAGCTGAAGGCAGAGCAACAAAGCAACAAATGCAAGATGATTATAATCCCATAAACACGCAAATAATATGATCTGATGACCTCATGTGATTTGTAATAGTTGTGGAGGATGTTGATCATCTGTTATATCGTTAAAACTCCCAAATTAACGACTATATATGACAGAGGTCGTGTGATAATATCATTTAAGTTTCAGCCGACATCACAGTAATTGGGAATTACATTTCCTTTCTTTATCTATATGCACCTTTCATATACCCCTGAAGATAAAAGAGGATTATACGTGAATTGCGATAATTTCCTGTGATGTCCTAAGCAGCAGATGAAAATGAAGATGGGAGATTTGTATGATAATTCAAGTTTAATGTAAGTCGTTTTTGCATCACCTCATATGTCCCACTCTGAGTTTTACTGTTGTGCCTCAAGCAGATGAGCAGCAAACCTAAAATGTGACATTTATACTTTATTGGGTGATGATCCTTGGATCTGGATCTATAAATCTGAGTGATAGACAGACTTTATTCATCCCATGCTTCAATAAAACGCAGACACTAGGGGGGGTTTCCTCGATCCCATCATCATAAGGTCCCCAAGTAATACTGGTCCTGTGCAAATGGTACTTTTGTTTGTTAAGAGTCTGTTCCAGGCTTCGACCTCTGAAATTGTGATTTAACCATCATTGACCTTCATTATCATAAAGTTTCAATTTAATTCTGGTACACACATCTATATACATGTATGTGATCATTTATAAGTATATGGTTATGTTTATGTATGTGTTTATGTGTATGCTTATGATATGTTGTGTCATGTCATATTATGTCATGCTGTGTCTTGTCATGTTGTGTCACGTTGTGATATGTCGTGTTATGTGAGTTTGTAAAACTTTCCGTCTGGTATACTCGATAATTAATGGGTTACTAATGTGAAAAGGCTCATTGCATTCATCAAAAGTTATTTAAATACCCCTGAACAGTTTTCCTTAAAGTGGACTCAATTACCAAGTCATTCACGCGTGTTTCAGGTGTTAAGCAACCATTCGTGCTCATGAAAATCACAATGCCCACAGTCATCATAAGCACCTGAGGGACAATTATATGTACAGTAAACACAGATGTTCAGCTTCTTCAAAACTCATCTTCTATGGAAGTCTAAATTGTTTTGCATTGGATTCAGTTCTTCAAACTCACATCTGTTACATAAAACCAATTTTTTTTTTCCATTCCATCTTTGGTGCAAACCACTCATTACTGCAGCGTTTCAGCACTTCCCTGCCCATAGATCACTTGTCAATCAAACAGTGCGGCCAGTGCTGTGATTATTGTTATAACCTAGAAGAGAGATAATGTAGCTGTCAGGCTGTCAGACAAACTTGGGAAGTACTGATTGACAGCCGGACATCTATTCATAGTCGATGCAGTGAATATATAGATGCAGCCGTGCATGCTATCACTTTATATCGCACGCTTACCACATCACCTCTGCCAAATATCTCCGATGTTTCTACATTTTCAGCAAACAAGGGCTGCAAAGGGTATTCTGTCAGGTATTAGCTGGAAATGTGTGTTTTAAGACTCCCCTTATGTAAATTCTAATAACTCTTCTAGTCAGCAACAGCTTTTTACAACATAAGCACTTTCCACGATACAAAACACAGAAGCCGTAACCAGACCGTGCTAAATGTGTGTCATTGTTTTTCCACCCCAGCCCTCTATCTGCTGCTTATGTCATGGATAAAGTCAGCTGTGAATGTGAATAAATACATCCACTTTGTGTCCCATCACCGGATGCAGCCAGTTGGCAACTCAGCATCCCTACAGGCTCTTTTTTTTCCCCCCAACTACTATGTCATAATTTGTCTAAAGAGCCAGACCTGACTTTCCCTTATCGACAACACCACCTGCACTGCAATCATTTAGAAGTGAGGGGACACCGAGTCAGGTCAGGAAAGGCTTCAGGGAGGAAAAATGCTCAAAGTGAGCAGAGGCGTACGGCAATTTTTTACAGTCAAAGGTGTCTGATTCGGGGATATTTTTAGAAGATAGATTTTTTTAGAAGGTTTTACTGCATCGTGTAGAATTAGACTGATAAAACGGGGCGTGAACAGAAAGTCAGATGTCTGTGTTTATTGCTAGACAAAGTTTTGTGTCTGTCGTCACTATTTCTGCATTGTCATATTTGTCATATCCCTTCACTAATGTTCAGTGTTTATCATGCAGAATCATTGGAATCGATAAAATCCCATTTGCACATATCCAGACGTGGAAGACACCTTGGACAAACACAAACCAAGGACACGAGGACACTTCACGTTAAAAGTGACAGCAAACCATTTGGGAGTTTGTTCTGTGTTAGAACAAAGAGAGATCATGATGATTATTTACCATAACGGTCTGTAGGTGCATGATGATCCTTCCGCTCGGCTCATTACTGTAAATCCCCTTAGCCAGCTGACGCAAACACGTGTTCTATGATATGCTGCACGGCGCTCATCTGGTGTCTTGTGTCAATGTTTGTGATAAGAAGATGAAGAAATTTATTGTTGACATAAAACAATAAAATAATAATAATTACTACGATTACAACTGTTGTCTAAATTGGAAAATTAATGATGATGATGATGATAATAATAATAATAATAGTAATAATTCCACTGACCCAATCTTTCTGCATATTTGTGGTGTCTGCACTATGTAAATGTGACAAAATATAACTAAAAATATAACCCAATAAAAACAAATACAGTCTTCAATGCAATATTCTAGAACTGTAGAAGTAACATTCTGCACCGTGCACACAGATATTATTGCTTTCTGTGCTCATGCACCTTGTATTAAAAGTGTCATATTAGGCTTTTTTTATTATTAATAGAATAATATTGTAAGAGGGCCGATTTGAACACTTGAAGAGGTTTTGCAGACAGAGGACTGTGTTGCTTTTCATGAAGATGACCTTAAAGAGACAATACCTGAAATAATCCTTTCTTTTTACACAGTATTGGTCCAGGTTAACAATGGGTTTTTAAGGTCATTAAAACATTGTACATATATCAAAATGGAAATGAAAATAAGAACACGGAAATCTATCTTTAATGTGTAAACCTCAGTATTTCCTGAATCGTGTCGGATTGTACTGTGGACCCCAGGAAGACGAGCCGGTTGCTCCTGCATCCTTATATTACAATAATAAGATGAGATTTGATATCAGCTAAGGCGAGGCATCCTATACCTCTGGAATCATATTCGTAATCTTGTGTGATCGTATTTGTGGCAGTGTAAGTTTGCTGTGCCGTATATTTGTGTCCCTTGTCTGGGACACCCAGGGAAGAGGAGTTTCTCTTACAAATGGCCAGTCTACACTTTCCTCCCAGCCCATTAGGAGTGTGTCACTATAGCATGGCTGGAAGTTGCACTGCTTTTACGGGGGGCGAGGGGAGCAGACGTGTATGTCCATAATTGAAGGCAGCTCCATTTGCTGATACTGTATTTGGCCTCCTAACAATGTATTTATCTGGTTCCAGTCCCTATTAGAATGCACCGGGCGGTACCGGGGGGCCTTCACACCCATGGTCAGGAAAAAAATAGAGCTTCAGTCTGAGGCTCACATTAGCATTTGCTCCGATGCCCACTTTCACAGAAGCAGAATTTATTCTTTACTTTGCCTAGCACAAACTCTAATGTCATGGTGGCTGCTGACCCAATCCTGTCATTCTCGTCACTTTTAATATTTAATATTCCCTTTGCGTCTTTGTAGATGCAAATGTCCTTCTTTCTTTTTTTTTTTCCGCCCATACGAGTTTGCCCAGAGTGTCATTGTGTCTTAATAAAATGAAAAACTAGATTTTGGTAATTCACCTGTCATAAAACCCTTTGATATTAAATGTTTAATTCATCCTAATCCAAAAGCGGTGGTATCACAAGATTATAGTTTTGATCAATTTGCATTCCGACCAAATTGTAAGAAAATCCATTTTGCAGCAGGAGGCATAAATGTTTGATTTTGTGTCAGCCCCTGCTTCCCAGGGCGCAGGGATTAAAGGAGCACTAACAGAATAAAGGGATTGGGGATGCACATTGCCTCGGGCAGATAATTGTAGCTGCTAAAAAAAAAAAAAAAAAAGAAGAAAGGGAGAATATTTTCCCTTAATGTGGACAAGCTCCAGCGAGCTCCACGCCAAGACGACAGCGTTGGTGACTGTTGCTAATTTTGCCTGAAATAATCTGCAATACTATCATGCTGGACACGGCAGCAGCAGATTTAGCATTTAGTCACCCCTTCGCCCCTGCTGCTTTCCTCAGCCTTGTAACTGGCTGGGTTGTGCATCACATTGCAATGGTGTCTGTCCTTTAGCTAAAGGGCACACGGACAAAGAAGAAGAGGCGATTATCTGTGTCTCATCCTCGGGCAACACACAGGCGACTTCTATTGTAGAGCTTCAATGTGATGTTGGGGCCTTTTCACAGGAGCCACAATAGACTCCAGATTATTGGGATTTCACTGATAGTATTGCCATTGTGACTGATATTAAGATATTACAGAGAGTGTGAAATATCCGTGCACCCAACCTGCAGAACAAAGCCGCTGTTTTGCGGTTTCACTTTACTGGGCTTGATAAAGAGCCGCTGATAAGGATTTAATGATGTTTAGTCTGATAAGAGCTTTCTTATTCTTCTTCAATTTTAACTCTTACCGCCAACTGTGGCGATGGATCAGCGCTGAGCCCAACTCTGATTGTTATTCTGCAATAAGCTGCTGCGATCGAACCACATCAAGCCACACAAAGGTGTTTCTTTTGTCTGGTATCGTCTGAAGTGATCACTTTTGTTGAATTTAGGCTTGTTTTGGTGCGTTTTACCACAGAAACATTTCAAACAACAAACCATCACAATTACTTATTAAAGTAAATATACTTACTACTACTATATTTAGAGCCGATACGAAGCTGAGCAGAATGCATAAGTTGAACCTCAAGACAACGTTTGGAATGCTACATACTATTCCATCCTCACGTTAACCTGCAGACGTGTTAGGCGAGCTGTTGTGAATTTTTCTCAGCGTTTCTTTGAAAGAACCACTTCCTCCCACTGATCAAGGTGCGGTTATTCTGAGGGGCATTTCTGTATTTGGACTTCCTCAAACTCGGATTAGTTTGAAGTGTGAAAACCTAGCAGAGTTCATTTTTACAGATACAAAGTGAGCAGGTTAACCTCTTAATCACCGTTAGCTCCATAGTTTTGTAGCTGCATAACGCGTGAAAGAATGCTGCATTGAAAAATGTACACGCATTTATGACTTCCTAAACTTTTGACATTTTGTTTACACTCTCCAATTATCACCTTAAATCATTCATGCCGAAACCGCGAATGATCCAAACCGCCAATGGAAAACCTGAAAGTGGCAAAATGTATATATTCTTACAGATAATCATATGACACGCATAAATGCTACACGAATGAACCCATTCATTCAGTAATGAGTGAACGAAATGTATAATTTCACCCGAGCCGTCGTGTAAACGTGGTGAGTGGCTCGGACTCGGCTTCGAGAGTGGGCCTGGCTGCTTGTAAATGTAGAGATTACGAAGGGTTGACGTTGCCTAGCAGTGCGACTGAGATAACACGTTTTATGCGACGGCTCGCGTGTATAAGGCCACGCTCTCCATTTGTCGCATAAAACAGTAATTATTTCCGTTGCTTTGATCTTACTCTATTTACATAATATCAGTGTGGTTTCACACCCTGGGTGGGCAGTTATCATTGCCATTTCATTGTGTATTATTCTTATAATTACAGATTAGATGCAATAGCCACCTTGCTTCATTCGGCGTGATTGACTTAGCGAGCTAATACGGTTTGGGAGAGCACACAGACACAGCGAAGTGAGTAATGATGTCAGGGCCGTGTCGAGCGAGCTCTGCTCATGATACAGTGACTCATTTCCGATTAGCGAGGCCCGATTCCACATGGCTTCCTCCTTGCATAACATCTCAGCCCACGTCTGTGCCGCCACGCCACTCCAACTGACACCTCTTAACCAAACACACCAAATGGAATGGACGTAAACCCTCGCCCCTCATCAGTATTCATTAGCAAACACTGGCATTACACTGGCACTGCTTTTCATGTGGAACAACAAAGACGCCATTTGTGGGCATTCTGAAAGGGTTGCTTAAGAACAAACGGGAGTGCACATCACAGCAAATTGTGTTGTGCGAGCCGTGATGGTGAGTTGTGTAGGGAAGGATCTGTACGATGTTTCGCTTTAATGCACGTCAGGAATCTGCCTGGGTTCGTCTGCAATACCGTTCGGCATAAAAGGGTCTGTGTGGGCAAAATGGCCTTGATCTGATCAGATCTGAGAGGTGTGACATGAAATATGCTGCGTGCTAAATACAACACGCCGCACGCTCTGGAAGCGTCGGGAGCCGAGGCAGAGACGCCGCAGCGGAAATAAATGAAAGCGGCTAATGTATCTGCAGAATGAAAAATGGACATTTGGTTAGACGAGTCCAAAGGCTCCACGTCCTTAGCGAAGGATGAAATTCACGAGCAAATAACAGGCACAGTGCGACACTCACAGACCCATCTGCCTCTGATGAAGGCCCACAGCAGTGTGACATTTGTGTAACATTGGTATGGGGTCTGCTGTGAACTACTTCCTACACACAGGGCGAAGAATGAGCGTTCTCTACTGATGTGTGAACGCTGATCGGGATTAAATGGCCCAAACAATATCAGCATTTATTTTTATTTTAGTCCATTTTCTAACGTCTGGATTGTTTTCTTTCCAGACAAAATGTCCCTTTTATAAATAAATAAATGACATAACATTACATAAATCAATCAAAACTGTGGCTTGACCACTCATCAATCAGGTTGATAACTTTGCTTTTGATATTTGAATGATAAATGAACTGACTTTAAGGCAAAATGTAACAAATGACACAGTCATAACCCATTAATAATTCAGTGTCACACATAGAAAACAAAATCTACCTTCAAATGCAAAATCTGGTGAAAATCTAATGATCTTTTGAAAAACCCTAAAATCTTTACTTACCTCTTAAAGGCTCTTGTGGCTTTTTTCATTTCCTCTGAACGCATTCTGATATATTTGATATCTTTGACAATTTTGGCTTCTTCATCATAGTTTGAAATAAAACTTAAAGTAGATGAATGCATTAGTGTTCGCTCAGAGTTTAGGTCGAATTTCTTTTTTGTTCACTGTGGTATTCCTGCTTTTTGACGTAAGCTATTTCACCTCTGTCAAAACGGCGAGCGTGAACTGTCAGAATGAGCCGGGCTTTCCCTCTGCTTCGCCACTCGCCGTGTGCTGAAACAGGACTACCCCAGATCAGCATTGTGCTGCGTTCTCCGAGGACCTGCCCCGCTTCTACCTCTGAAAATAGCACAATAAGGAGGCCTGCTTGAAATAGTTTTGTCTTGTTTCGCATCCTGTTGTATCCTAGTTCGATGGAGTGAGTCGGGGCCCAACTGAAGTTCAAATGATGGAAAAATGCTGACGGGCTTAATAATGTGTAAATTACCGACCGGCCTACAATGCGGCGTTCACGCTGGTGGTGAGGAAGCAAAGTCATTTGATAACAATCTGATTGCTAAAATATTCATAACAAACAAGAAAACGGGGCCAGACGCCCTCCTCCTACCAGACTATTACATTTCCCTTTGTGTGTGTTAATTAAGTTAGCAAATGACTTATAGGATCACCGTGTCCCCGCACAGCCTATAGGTTGAGTACGAGCCGCTCTTTGTCTCTCTCGCACCCGCTCACACAAATTAGGGGTTTTGTACAACTCAGACAAGAATTATAACAGCATATGCTGTAGACATTTGGTATTGGGGCAGAGAGCGTGCACAGAAGTGTGATAAATTGCTGTAATAAAAGACAAACAAACAAAGTCAACAAGAGAGAAGGAGTGCAGCGGGTGAAGACTTACAGCTCGGAGAGTTGGAGGTTCTGAAAGAGCTGCCATGATAGAGTGGTGAGAGGATTCTTTGACAGGTTTCTGCGAAAGAAAAGAAACAAACAGGTGAAATGATGTCAATTTCATACACATTTTGGTAGCATTTTCTCCACTTTTTTTTTAGATGCGATGCCCTTTGGTTTCCGATGCACACTTTGTCTGCGTTATTATTTTGACCACATAATGTTGGGTTTCTTTGTCTCAACCACACAGTATTTCTGTCTCGGACATGTGGTGATGCTGCTCACTTTTATTATTTTGACAACAACCATTAAAGGACCCGATTGTATTCAAAAGAAAGAGTAACCGAATAAAGTAAACTTATCAGTATGACAAAGTAGCAAAATGAATATATTGATCTCAATAATTGACAAAAACCAAGCTAAGTGTTATTGACAACGGAGGGGAAACAGGTCTGGCTGTGTGTAACTGGAGGGCTCGGGCAACTCAATAAAAGAAAGTTGACCGCTTTCAAATCAAATAATTCAATTGACTTAAGGACCCTCTGGCCCTGAAAGCCACTAAATTCAATAGCAAATGTCCAGAGACTTAGAAGTGATTTAAGCAGAAACCTGAATGGGTTTGAATATGGACATTAGCCATCTGTCCATACACTTAGTGAAAAATACAACATCTCTCTGAGAGCGTTAAAACTGCACGTTTGTCATCAAGTACGCCATTAAATTCCATTATCAACCCCGTAGAGCATCAATCGGTTATACAAAGAGAAAAATAAAGATTGGAAATAAAAACGAAATTACATGCAGTGCTGTGGTTTTACCAGAATAATCACTGGTGATGAGTCGTATACATGATCTCTGTTTGTCTGTTTGTCTGTGGAGGAACAGTAACTACATGTTAGCGTATCCATGAAAACCTTTTATGTTTTTATTTATTTCCCCTTAACGGCTAAGGAAGACATGTCATTACATTGCGTGATTGTTTGTTGTCCTTTTTATGCTCCTATATTTCACATTTACATGACTCACACACTCACAGTAGGTTAATTTGTATGGGAGATCTATTAGAGCGCCTCTTGTAGCCAGCTGTTGCCATGGCAAAGCGGAGCCAAGGATGTTGCAGGTCTTTCAGATTTCCTGCGATGCCGCACACGACGCATAACACTGTTGCATACACACGCTTGCCCACGTGACACACGCGACAGCACGTGTGGAAAAATCACACGCGTGTATGTGCTGTCATATGCATGTACGCACGGCATCGTGTGTGTTTGTTACTGCGTACGCGGACGAGGATTGCATGAGAATATCTGAAGATGCTGCGTGATATTCTGTTCTTCAGCTCTCCCAGAGGGACCAGATTATTCA
>OMNV01004818.1:18665-57480 GCA_900303265.1 Brotula barbata | reverse complement strand
GGATAGCAAGCAGGATCTCATTAGGTGAAGTAAAGCCTCAACACTGACATCAACTCGCCAAAATAGAGCCACATTAGACCACAGACCCCCAACACACACACATTAGACCACAGAGAGCACAAGGAGAGATTTAATCAACACCTTTTAGAAATTTATTTATTTATTTTGAACCTGGTACGGTTCGACCCGCGGTGCTGCTGTGAGCACCGTGGCAATGGTAAACTGTGTCACAGGGGCCAATTTCAGGCGTCGTCATGTATAACAGGAACAGTAAACATTCTCCAAGGTATAGTTGCGATTTAAGGGCTTCATATTAATTGCAAGAATCTACCTGAACCATTTTTGTGGTCATAGAAAAATGAGGTGCATGAGTGCCTCATGTTATTCATCTGTGGATAATATATTGCACCGGACCTTCAAATGAATTCATATTAGACCATGAAGAACACTTACACATCTCATTACTGTGCGTATGAGAGTTGGCATATCGTTCAAGGTTATTTAAAGGATTTTGGATAAATTTAATGAACATTTTCAGTTTATTAAGCCGTTAATACTTAACTACTCCACATAGAAAAGATACAAAATGTTTTTTATTTCTGAATTTTTTTTTTTACAGATTTCCACAGAATCTATCCTGATACTTTTGATGTCTTCAGAAATTTTGAGCATTTTACTAGAAGTTTTCAAAAAAAATAATCACAAATTGGATGAAAATTGGTGGTTGGAGTTTAAGCTGCACTTAAGAAAGCAACTGAGATAAAAATGTAATTGACGTTATAGTGCGTCACATCCTCAATATATTATACACCTATGTAATTGGGTGACACGCCTCTGTGAACAGCAGAGAGGAGAGGAGACCGAGGAGGAGACAGTGGAGGAGAGGAGAGGACGGGAGAGCCGAGGGTGAGACCTCCTTCACGTCTCTGGGCAGGAAGTGTTCTGTTTTCAAAGGTCATCCTTCGTATCTCCACAAGAAATGTCAGCTAAAATTGGATTGGTGGGGTAAATGAATTAATAAATATATAAACAAATCAGCAAATAAGCCATCAAAGGCGAGGGAATGCCAAAAGACAGGAGGCGAGGCGAGCCAAGCAATGTGGCAAAGGGGGGGGCAATGATTATTAAATTTGAAAAAAATTACCAGTGTAGAAAATTAATCTATTTAGTGGCAGCTTGGCTTCCAGGCCTGAAAAGACGTATGCCCCTCCCCAACACACACACACACACACACACACACACACACACACACAGATCAACAGAACCTGACGCTCCTCAGACTGCTCCCATTTAAATAAAGCATAATGATGTGATTCACATGAAATTTTCATTGGGTTGGGCAAAAATGTGCATTACACCGGCGGGTGCATCTCGGTGTTAATATTGATGACAACCTTCGCTCCCCAGCCTGAGGGCGACGGGGTGAATACCAAACTCTGCCTGGGTGTTTGCTCCTCTGCAGAGGAGGTGTGACTCCTCCTCCCTCCTTTAATAATTCTGTTTGGCACTGAGGCCACTGGGAAGGCTTGGCTACTCATGAGGCTTGGCTAATTAGTGCAGCAGCAGTGGTAGTTACTGTCTGAGAGTGGGGGAGAGCTGCAGATTAACATTCAGGACCACAGAGAGGAGAACCAGACAGTCACCCGGCTGAGTGTCACAACAGATCAGCAATGTGGACACTATGATATCTAGTTCCCCTCCGTCAGGCTGATGAAGAGGCGCAAATATTTGATGCAACAATATCGACTAATTGCTTTCTTTCTTTCTGTTTATTTTGAGACATTTGGTAGTTTTGTTCATTAAACCGCGACTTTGCAAATAAAATAGATGCAGATTTCTTTTTGAACTGCAACATCAGAGAACCGTTCAAAAGGCGTCTTACTATTGTGAAATAAAATTGATTCCATTTCTGTCTTTCTGATATCTCTAAGGGAGAGTGTTTTTCTTTGACAGCAGCCATATGCACATCGGGTAAAATAACGACACATTAAGCCTCTACCTGCATTTCAGTGGAAGGTGGCAGAAGGAGTCTGACCTCTTCAGATAAGAGTACAGTAAGGGGAGTGATTTTTAATATCTCAAGAGAAGACACAAAAACATCTTAGCCTTAAAACGTCAAATTTTAAAAGTCAGAGACTGAATGATGCCTTACAATAAAGATGACAACGATACCTTTAAGTGCCATTGATCTATTCATCTAAATTCATAACTTTTCTGTATCTTATAGTGAAAAAATAAACATCTCTAAAAAAAAAATCTAACATGTTTGTTTTTGTGATTTTTATGAATGACTCAGACTGGTCTAGACACTTGGTTTCGAGTTGCCTTGGATGGTGGAGGGGTGATAATTACAGGAATTACCTCATCCCCTGAACGCAGCATTTGAGTTGAACAAAGCTGCAAACAACCGAAAAACGTTGGTGGATGTTTTCATGTCGTGTAAAAGAACGGGAGAGCTGCACGGTTAGCATGAGCAGATGCTGCTCTGGCCGTGTAAACAAGAAGACAGCGCCCCCAGTGGTCACTTCAACAAAGAATCCAAGGTTCAGGAAGAACGAGCACCAATTTGAAGTTGTTGGTTGAAAAAATGAATTTTATCCCCATAACTAATGTGACACATCCTCAGGCAGTCCCTCCTCATTCTAAATATATATATCCACGTACACATCTATATATATCTACACAGTAGCGTTTCTATTACTGCAGCTGTAACAGACTGGCACTGAGATCGTGTTTACGCTGCTATAGCTGGAAGGTCGTAATTAAAAAGTTATGTTACGGAGTAAAATTCAACATTCTTGTAAGTGACTACGCCGCTAATCAGGTCTGCGTGACTCAACGGCATTCCAGCCTGAGGAAGAGCTGCCTGTATCTGTCTGCTGATGCCTTTCATGCGGGCTAGTGTAACTATCTCATGGTCCACTGGTCCAATGCACAATCTGCCTCTACAGAAACCTGATGCTGCCTGAATGCACAGAGTGATAGGATGCGCAACTGTGTCGAGATATGCAGATTCAGCCCGAACAGCTGTGTTTCTGTCACGGCGTGGGAAGCAACGGTTCCAACAACTTTAGACCGCAGCACCTTATTAGGTCTCTGACACTTGACGTGCAGTTTGTGTGCCGTGAGGTCGGTGATCCATGAACGGATTCGCATCACGCATAATGAATCCAACCAAATTCACTGAGGGAATATAAACAGAATTGATCATAGGATAAGCATCTGTGTACAGAGCCTGTTGATAACAATTACTACAGTTCATGGGAATATTATGACGTCATATCACAACTGTAGCAGAACTTTGATGACACTCAAACTCAAAGAAGGAAATTCTGAAATAGAAAAGGCAATTTGATGATCAAACCAAAGGAGAGAGACATGTTTGAGATCAATGCAGTCTTCAGGGACGTAAGTGGACTTGTGGGTTGTTGAGCTAATTGGTGTGTGTGTTGTCATTGGTGCGTAGTACGGTACACGATCGAACATCAGTGTCAACAGGCCTGAAATGGGAGACAACGAGAGCAAACATATTCCACGTATAAAGTGTAGAATCTGCACTAAAGAGGAACAAGATACCAAATAAGAAAGAATTTAAAAAGAAACACATGTTCAGAAAAACAATATACTGTATATGTTGGAAAAGGTTGTAGAAACGACCCTCATTCCATCTTCATCCATTATCTCCTCATTTGTCTTTCTTTTAGATTCTCTTCTTCCTCTTCTTCTATCTTCTTCTTTGTCTTTTTTGTCTTTTTTATCTTCTTCATGTTTGTTATCTTTGGGTATTTTGCTGTAATAGCCGATAAAACTCTGGCGTTTATGGAGACGTACCCGTTGGCAGTGAGTGCAGAGCAGCAGGGGTTAAACCCATCGGCTTTGATTACCGTGTCGTAAATGAAATTATCATTGATATGACCCGACCTCCATAAACCGTTTTCCTTTCTGTTAGTTTCATTACAGAATTCCTCTCTCTAAATTTGCATAGCGTGCCGCGTTGATTTTCGCCTCTGTATTGATTTTAGGGGGTCACTATCTTGCTCTTTGACATTTGCAGAGCTCGCTTGCTCTTAACTCTAAATGTTGTCTACTGGCCACCGTGCGCTCGTTTCAACTCGTTTACCGCAATGCTGCCGGCTTTGTTAGTTCGTTGACGTTTGATTTGGGACGATGTTGCGTCGTCGTACTCTTGGTGAGGGATTTAAGTTTTATTTGACTTCAGCAGAAGTCCACTGTGAAATCAAACGAGAAAAATGTTCTCCTCCAAACTAGTTCATGACGTGCTGCTAAATGTACCGCAGTGCAATCCCATTTTAATAACATTATCGATACAAAAGAAGAATGAATCGGACTAAAATCTCTCCGTGTGAGTAGTTCAAGCACTCGAAAATCAAAGCTACGAGTCAATTTCATAAATTGTGCCCAAGGTATCATATGGAATTCATTTAATCCAAACAGCCAAAGAGGAAACTTCAAACAACCGCGGCTTCATTGTAATGGTGAATATTATTCCTTCTTAATCTACATCAAGCATAGGTACGTTTGGCTCTGGGGAAGGGGGATAAAAATAGGAGATTCTTTAATCTCGGAGAAGCGTGGACATGCATTATACTAAACTCAGACGAGAGTTCTGCTCATTTGCCTTTCACCAAGTTTTTCCTCCTCTGCCATCAAACTGGCCTGAATAGAAAAAACAGCGCGTGACACCCGAGGTGAAGCCGAGAAGCCCGTGAGCAAAGCACCTTTGGCTGCTCTGTTGCAGCCAACTTAACTTAAACGCTAAAGAGCAACTGTTCCGGGTCAGGGGTTCTCAAACATTCTCAACAAAGTGTGGCCTGGGAGCCAAGCCGAACATCTCATTATCAGTTCACCAACAAGTCAACCGCTCGCGCTGATTCATGCTGTGCCAATAGAAAAAGTTCACAATTTGTTTGCACCAATTCAAAACGCTCCTACAAGATAAATCTGAATAAATCATAATTCAATCTTTTCTGTCATATTGGACTCAGTTACTGTCACTGATTCATTATTATTATCCGTTTTTCTTGTTTTCTCCGTTTTACAGCCTTGTAACTTGAGCGCTGATTGGCCTGTCTGTGTTCGTGAATAAACTGGACACACACACACACACACACACACACACACACACACGGGGACGACATGATAGATGGAGGCATAGCATAATTTTTTCCCTACCCTACAAAAAGGTGTTTGCACGGCCGATGACAAAATTGCCGTATTCATAAAGGGACAAATTGCGTCCGGATCATAGATGGCTTAATGTCCAGGGCCATAAATAATCAAAGCAAACGCCTTCCTGTGATTCATAACATTAATTCCAGCCCATAATATCTTTTATTCCAGCAAGAGCGTAGTTAGTAAAACAAGCAATTATATTTAATAAATGACATCTTCGGTGACAGTTCATTCGTTTTGCTGTGACATGATCGTTGGATTAAAATACATAATATTTTGCTGTTTTTCTGCAGTATTAGACAGCGAAGGTAGACTCAGTGAACAAAAATGGTGTGAAAAGCGTGCACGGCGCCGTCTGAGATTCCTGCCGTCGTGGAGAACATACCAGCGTCTGAAAAATATCCTCGCCATCTCGCCGGCGCTGCCTGTTTCCCTGTAATTAATGCGAAGCAATATTGTGCACACTCATGCGTCTGCACGGCTGATTACAAGGGAGACTTGCGAGTCAACATTCCAAGACACGAGAGGATGAAGCCTTTAAGCCACCATTTGGATTCTTTTTGAGATGCAGGGGGAGATGTTAATATAGAGCGAGAGCAACGAAATGAAAAATGTGATCAATCTAATGAGACAGGCCCAGACAGAAGCCACTTTGGGCTGGTGGCGCCGCAACAGGTAGACCGGAACCTTTTAGTCATAATTCTGATTGTGTTGTAGAATATTAATTATGGAAATGAAATATGCGGCGAGCTTCAGATGTAATGAAAACTCGTCTTTGTTCTAAGGGGATAAACAAAGAGACAGAGGTGTAACTGATGAAGTCAAGTGCGGTACTTCAGACAATTAGAGTACTTTACTCAAGTTTTCTATTTTGTACTACATTATACTACAGGGAAGAACCTCGAAACTATTACAGTCAGGCTGCATTTCACACGTTATCTCCAGACTTTTAGGAAGATCAAGGGGTCAGACACTCGCTTTCGGAGAATTCTTCCTCACGTCTCGAAAAGCATGAAAACGTGCAAATTTGTTGGGTTTTTAGAAAGTGACTCCTTTTCAGAACGTTCACTATTCTCGCTAAAACTCCATCCCTCTGTGAGAGTGGGTTTTCCACACCGGCACATCTGCAGAATAAACACAAGGCTGGACTGGAGACAGAAAAGTGATTATTTGTTTCTACTGCTGTATTAGTGGGTTTTCTTAGGTAAAACCGAAATACTTCTTCCTCTTCGGAGAGGATAGAAGAAGTGGCTGAGGTGGATTTCTCCAAAAGTAAACCAGGGCTCAGGGTTCCCATGGTGAAAACTTGGATGCTTGTTCAGCAGAAGGTACACACTGCCAAGCGGCTCTGGCCTGCTGCTTTATGAAATGCCTCTTGCAGAAATCAATAAAATGTTAGAGTTGATTAAAACACCAATAAAGACACCCAGGGGTATTTTTCTTCAGACCACTGTGAAGAACATTTCAGCTCACTTCCTGCTTTGTTTTTCCACAGTGGATCTGCAGCAAGCAAGTCAACAGAGATATTGTAAACACGCTAGAATATTTATATGCGTTTGGCTCGACGGTGAAAGTTCACGTTGGCTAATGGGAGTCGACTGAAAAGCACACTCCCATGTCTTTGGATAAATGTAATAAAAGCTGAATTGATTGAACCGCTAATAAGATCCAATTACTGGAATTTGGTTACGGGAGAAGAAAACAAACAATAGCTTCCAATAATTTCCATCTGTAAATTAAATATATTTGAAAGTGGGCATGGCGAAGTGCCGGGATAGCAGGAAATGGAAGTTGATGTAATTGACTGTGTAGCTGGCACGGTTCCCCAAAGCAGGACTCCATAAATCCCTAGCGGTAGGCCTGACCAGCTGAGTGCTTCACAGTCATAATCCAGGTTTTTATTTGTTGGAGAGGTGATAGAGGTGTTTTTTCCAAACAAACCTACATCCAAATCCTCTGCTGCCTTGGACTTTGGACTTCGGCTCGATCAGACGTTGGGCGTCATTTATTGATGTGCGAGTGTTTTATTCATAGGGCATAGAAACAAAATAAGAAAAGTCTAAGTCTGACTCATGAAACCTGTGTATGAGTCATCATTTGTTTGTTTGGATCCAGCGGACGTGTTGATGACTCCCACCTGATGTCAAACAGAGTGTGTGTTCATGACAATTAACGAGCAAAAAGACAACGCATTTACAAGTCCACATACGAGGAAAGGAGAAAAATGTGAACTTTTCTGTGTGAAGTTTATTCTCAAGTGTCAGCACTGGTTGAATGGGGAAAAAAAGAAACTTAAAGCATGGGAGGAGGTCACCTGTGCAGTCAGTGCAGTGGATCTGGGGGCGTTTGATGTCACACAGGAAGTTAAGACAAAAAAGTCTCTCTGGAGTCCATGGTGGACTGGAGCAGGACAGGAGGCCATAGGAGCCACAGAGGCGGATGAATGCTCCGGAGGGATAATTGGGAATGGTTCATTGTCGGGTATCCAGTCTGAAGTGACGTTTGGCAGCGCAAAACCACTGGAAAATAGGCCAGACATTCAGCAGATTGTAGGACAAGGCTGGTAACAGTGATGTAAAAGAAATGGGCGATAAATCCAGGATGGCAACATTACGCTCAATTCTGTGTTCATTTAGACTTCATGTCGCAGGTGGCGAGCTGTGGATTCTGCGATACACCTCGATTCCTGCAGACATTACGTCTCTGTATGGAGGAAACGGTGTGTATTCATGCTGTCATCCCATCCCACAGTGGATCCGTTGTCAGACATCAGTAACGTTTCTTAGATTAGAAAATGTTGCTCAGACAAATCGTGCTAATATGGAACGCTACTGGTTCCTAGCCACGCCCTCTGCCCCCCCCAAGAGCGAGCTCCACTATTTACTGCTTTTGCGCACAAAAGTCTCCATCAAAACTTTTACGTTGCTGATTAATTTATAACATAATGTGTTTATACGTTGCGCTTCATCCTTAATTTGTGCAGCAGCTTCATTGTGTTGACGAGAGCTCCGGTGCAGCTTGGGAGTTTGCTTGTCAATGTGCATTGTGAGATGCTGTGATCTGTCACTGTGGAACTCAGGCTGCAACCTGCAGCAAATTCTGAATGCGACAATGTGGTTCCAGCAGCCAAAGCAACTATACGGAGATGTCAGAGAGAGAGAGAGAGAGAGAGAGAGACGTGGACAGAGGAGGAGCTAACACAAACTGTAGGTAGATGTTTGTATTGTTGTCTCATGTGGTTTCCTATATTTACTCCTTCCTGTAGTGGTGCCAGGTAGTTTATGTGTCTGGCTGGAGCATCTGCTCAGTCTGCACACACTGATGTCCAAATGGCTTGTTAACCGCACCCTGCAAGCTCCAACAACAAAGGCCCGGCGTATAAAGTGAGCATCTATAGCTCCTTCAAATATTGTAATAGTTTGATGTCTCTGCTCATCCTTTCAGCGAGTCAGAACTTCATCTTCTCTCCTTAAAGACAAGAACAAATATATCCTGGTTTCTCCTTGAAAGCTAAAGCACGCCGGCCTCAAGGACGCGCAACTTTCTTGTGCACCACTTATTGGCACAACAATGATGCAAATTTATGGAAATGTAGGTGAGGGTGTGAGAAATGAAGATTTACTCTCTAAGCATCTTTAGATGATGCAATAGTAAAGAGACTTTCACTGCATACGCTTAACATGGAGACATCGTGAACAGTCCGAGCAGTGTGGGCCCGCAGGCAGGTCAAAGGATGAAGAGAACTCAAACAATAATGGATTCTGACACAATTAGAAGAAAAAGAAAGTGAATTTTCTCCAGTCTTTTGTTTTTCCGCAAAAATCCATCCTTTCTAGCTGGAGTTGTTTCCCCTGTTTTTTTCTTTTATTTATTTCTTATACTGTAAAAATTTGGCATGGATAACAAAGCACAAGGAAACCACAAGTGCCTGAGAATATGTGATATTATTTTGGGTCAAGGCAGCTCCTCTGATATTCAAATACACAGAAGTAACCACATTAATTCAACAGGAGGCCTCTGCTGAGATTCACCGGGGAACTATCAAAATGAATTATTTTCCAAAGGCACTCGACTGGAAGTATTTACTTGACCAAGTCCCATTGAGACAATTGCTCATAAACTCATAATAACAGCAGGTTATGGTGATGGAAATAACTTTGTATGACAGTCAAATTATAACCTCCATGATGCCCAGAATAAGTGTCTAAAGGACTCCACATCGCCCATTTGTGACTTGATTGAGCTTTTAGACTTGACAGACTTCAAGGCTTCCACAAACCACAAATCATGCAATTATTCAACAAAAAACAGAAAAAGTAAAGGGAAGTGAGCGATACAAATGAGGAATGGAAGGAAAATCTGGAAAAATAAATCAAGAGAAGCAAAGCACAGCTAAATCAACACATTATGACGTGTTAGAGACCTGTATTCAGAGGTCAAGGCTCATAACTTGGTAAACACTACAAAAGATCACAGGTACCGCCACTGTTAAGTACGGAAACATTCATTTGTGTCATCTCCGCACTCTGCCAGCTGGTTTTTTTTCATCCTGCAAAAAAGGACCTCCTCTTAATGCTGAGTAAATATGACCACAGGTTTGGTAAATGGCAAATGTTTGTCTAACATCTGCTCAGAAAGGAGCCTCTCTACACGCCGACTCTGAGCTGAATGACAATGACGCATTCAGGGGAACCGAACTAATGTTTCAGGAGGACAGGCCTAGCATGTGACATCCAGATCATTCCCACTCTCTGTGGCTGAAATGAGCACAGCCTCATTCAGAACATGAAAAACACCTCTGGAGAGCTCCTTCCCAGCTCGGTTACAGCTGGCTCCCCTCAGCAGGCTCCAGGTCGGCCTGCCTCCCTCCATTAGCCTCGAGGATCCATTTATCCTTTCAGCGTGCTGCACTCCTGCAACAATAACACCATCACCTCGTCATGCATCACACGCGAGGGCCAAGTGGCATCTCCTTAGCGTTCCCCATCGTCAGTGAGCGAGGAGAAGAAGCGGGGCTAATCATGTGAACCCAGGTGCACGCGGCTTCAAAGTCTTCTCCATCACAACGGGGAAGGGGAGGAGAGAACAGACCATAATGACATCATCAGCGAGGACGTTTAGCCTTCATGGCAGCGGCTCAAGCTTTTTATCTCACTCGTAAAAGTGTCTGCGAGCCCGTTTTACAACTCTAAATGGGTAGAACGGTACAACGTGCACAGCCATCGCTCCTGCATATGCCACTCCTAACGTTCACATTTCCATATACTTGATTTTTATTAACGACCAAAATATTCAACGACAACAAATAAAGAATATTTTTTAGAAACGAAAAGCAAAATTTCAGGACTTTGGCAACCGATTGAGCCTCCAGATATCTATGTCAGCTGTTTCCAGGCTGACTTGTATCTCCCCTCTGCAGATGGTTGAGACGTATAGGCCAATATAAGGACTGCCTGCATTTCATCTCTGAAAAAGAATCCAGACAGGCTTGTGCTCTTTTTCACCCAGAATAAAATAAAGTGAGTTTTTCAACTTTTGGTTTCTGAGACTTCTTCTTCCTCTTACTTTGTCTCCACCGTACACATATCATGCAATATTTAAACAAAGAGATCACATAGTGCTATATTTATCAAAGACTGCAGCGGCGTTGGAGCATCTTTTTCCAAAAATGGTGACATAAAATTTAGGGTAAATCAGCACAAACCTTTTTTGGTGCAGGCAGAGCGGGTTGCCACGGGGCAGGACATTTAAGGAGCCTCATTAATACAAATTTGAATGTTTGTTAAGGTACAAAAATAGACTCGGTGACACCGAAAAGTGTTTGACTGAACTGGACAGTGTTACAGCCTGAAGGAATCCTATTAATTTAACAAAGACTACAGCTACCTATAAATACAATATTCTCTTTGTAAACATTTTTCCAGAGGTTTCCTGTTGACCGGAGCAGACTCAGACTCAGACTCGGGCTGTGCCGCTTCGATCTGAATCACAAACAGTACAATCGTGCAAAAACATACAAACTGGATTTGGGCTCTAAGCAGAAAATATTTGTAAAGGCACATTTACGCCCTGAATATGAGTACCTCGTTCCTGTTTCCACCATAATTCTCATTTCTCTGAATAGAAATAAAAACTAGAATACATAGAATAGATCATTTCCTTATTCTTGCTAATGATGTAATTCCCAATATATCTCTTATATATTACTTGCTGTCAAAAACAAGGACGGGTGTGCAACCAGCTGGATTATTTACTTTTCTGTTCTGTTCATTATCTGGTGTAATGGGTGAAAATGATCCAAATCCTCCAAACATCCAGTATGGATAAATAAGGACAGCTTTTATGCTAATTAAACAATTTCATTTAATGTGATCTGAATACAAGCCCACTAAATCAGTTGCTCAACTGGATCCAGCTGTGCTTCTCAAATTTGAACACATGGTAAATAGGGAGCATCCTCCTTAGGAAATATTTCCCACTGACAGCACTCTGACAATTTGATATTTTAAATAAAAATGGAGATTTTAATCCGCAGTGTTATTGTTTTATCGGAGCGAGGATAAGATGTAAAATAAAGCTGATGGATTGAGGAAAATATTATTACTAGGATCACGCAATGATCTGAATGTTTTTACATCCCTGCATAAGAACTTAAGATAAGAATTTAAAATAATAATAATAATAATAATAATAGCAGAAATTGCTGTTTATCCATTCTTTAAATACCCCCCATACGCTGCATTATACTACACAGTAGAAATGAATGAAAACAGCAGAAGGCCTGATATGTCCCCTTTTGCAGCCTGTCCATGCGGGGACACGTGGCCGGCTGCTACATTGTGCCTGTACTCGTCTGGCTGTGTTGGGGCGGTGCGACACCAACACCCGCCTGGGCCTGCCTGGATGATTGCCACTGCCGCACAGCAGCTCACAACATCTCCCAGCATCCTCTCCAGCATAGCTGTCATATGCAGCCACCTGGGGCTGCCATCTTGACTTGTTTT
This sequence comes from Brotula barbata, assembly GCA_900303265.1. Taxonomy (NCBI): domain Eukaryota; kingdom Metazoa; phylum Chordata; class Actinopteri; order Ophidiiformes; family Ophidiidae; genus Brotula; species Brotula barbata. The sequence continues at coordinate 45,283 of OMNV01004818.1, read as the reverse complement.
GACGCGGCCGGCTGAGTGGGCGGAGTCACAGGGGCAGATGGTACTGTATTACTGGCATGGTGGCTGGCATTGCGCCGGGCATTCCCGCAAGCCTGTGACGGCAGGAAGCCACCTTGACCCAGCCAGGGCTGCCAGAGCTTAATTCCCATCACCCCACTGGAGACAGGGTGTGTGTGTGTGTGTGTGTGTGTGTGGGTGGGGGGCAGGGGCTATGTTGATGTGGGCCTTGTGAAGACAGCTCATACAGCCTGGCGTCCCAGCAGCCCCCAGGTCAGGGGCCAGCGCTGTGCCAAACACCCGATCTGGAGTCACTGTGCTTCTTGGCTTGTTCACTACCTGTGAGACTAAATGCAGTAACCTGATGGCTAAACTTACTAATGGGTTGTCTGATGAAAAAGGGCAGCTGAGAGACAGGAAGAGTCGTGCTAGAAGAGCACAACGACGACAGAATCAAAGGACAAAACATGGGAATAAACAATAGAAACGGAATTACTGCACATAATTCAAACATTTGCATTTCATTTGTTCCAATGCAAAACTATTTATGTTGAAAAGGTATTATGTTCTACAAAACAGCTTTGTTTTGTTGTTATTTACCTCAGGTAAATAACAATTAGCCCTAGGTAAATGCATTGGATGCCTGTTTTCACTCGTTTGGTTGTTTTTAAAAGCCATAAAAAGATGAACATTCAATATCAAATACCAACATGACCACAGACACACACTGTGGACCTGTGACTCTGTGGGGAGGAGATCAACTGTGCATCACCTTCATGACATAAGAAAACAGAGAAAAAGAAGAAAGGAATCTTATGTTTGGCATCTATACGATTAGTGGAGTGAACACAGGACCAAGCCGCCCGAAGCCGTACAGGAGATCGGAAGTTGAACATTAACACCATTAAACCCAGAAACCAGAGAAATCCTCCGCAGGCGATGTTAGCCATTAAGCCAACTAGGTTATGCCAATGTTTTACTCTCCTCTGACATGGCTTAATTAAAACGCCATAGCCTTTCTTTAACTTCTTCAGATTTAATTGGATCATTAGCAGAGCAGATTTAATTACAGCCAGAGCCCAATAGTTTGTATTGAATCTGCAGCTGCAAAATTTGGTTGACGATAAAATCCTGAGAAGGAAGCAGTTAGACAAGAAGAGAGTTTTCTTGTAGGTAAGGTAAGATAAAAAAAAGTAATACAAGCTAACACGGAGAAACAACAACAACAAAAAAAAAAACTGCGAGAAAACGATCACATCATCCAGCTGAGGGAGACTCAGCAGAATAAGCCCTTACTGGAGTAAGACATTTGGTTTTGTTGCGTCAGAAGTTAGCATCATTTCCATCAACACGTAAGGGAGTGAATCTTCCCGCCTACACACCTGGTTACACACAGAACTGAGCTGGGCGAGAGGCAGGCCAATCAGAGCAGGGCAGGCTTTTCAAACAGGGCCTTAAAGACCCCCTTCAGCCCCGTTTGTCTCAGTGTGCACAGCGGTACTGCAGCAAGGGAGGGCGTGAGTGCTTAAATGCGTAATAAATAAAAGCGGCTTCTTCAAGATGAATAACAAATCAACTCACAGGACACTCAACATAAAACGGTTCGAAAAAGAAATACAAAGCGCTGCGTGAGTGTGTGTGTGTGTGTGTGTGTGTGTGCGCGTGTGTGAGTGAGAGTCATGATGACATTTATAAGAATAGACTCTAATGATTATCAAAGGGTTCAGAGAGTCTTAAGCCCTGATTGCCAGCATCACTTCAGAATCTTTTAGATATTTTAAAGGAGCCGGGGAATTACAGCCTCTATAAATAACCAGTGACTCACCATCCAGCTGCCGTGACGAAATATGAAACTCGAAACATTGAAACTTCGCTCTCTGAAGCATCGTCACCCTCAGACCGCAGGATTAGTAAATTCCACCGAAGTAAACAAATTTGTTGTGGAGTAGCCTGGGACTTTCTGTTCACTCATCTCCCTCCGTTCCTCCTTGTGGGTCTAAAAACTCTAATTTACTCCTAAACGTTTGGGTCTGTTTCATGTTTTTATTCTGCAGGCGACTGTCTTTCTGTGTAGTTCATCTTACCCCTGTGTAGCATTTCCCTTTGTCCTCGTGGAGCCTGTGTTATTTTTAAACGTGCTATATATATAAACACGTGTTGATTATCAGTAGTGAAACTATGTATGTTGAAGTCATAGTGACAGACTGTTCTTGTTTGTGAAAATTTAGTGCTGCAATTACAAAAACCTCTACAAATTTGCAGTAATGCAGTTTTCATAAAAAGACTTGTATCTCAAATTTTGTAGATTTTATTCCGTAGCAATAAAAAGGCTTTTTCCTCATTTTCATTTCATGGTTTAGATTTTAAGTTCTTTTTTTCTACTCCAGACTTAGCCTAAATAAATGATGAATTTCCCCTGCAAAAAGCATTCATTTATGTGTCTACGGTGGTGAAGGTAAAGTCTGAATCTGCACATCAAACAACTTACTCCAGCTATCAGATGTCACCGTGCAAACATCAACTATACTTAATTACTTTCCAACCATATCAACTTTTTCATTCCATACCATGCCTGCAATTAATCAGCGTTGTTTACAAACAAAATAATTCCGCTGCTCTTTTCAATTAAAATGTTCAACACTTTAACAGAGTTCGTTTTAATGTGTTTTTAAAGCTGAGATCTTCCGTGCTGCCAATCTTCAAATTCAGAAAATTGCTGCAACCAGACTGTAACCCAGCGTGCCTCAAACAGCCATTTTATCGGCCTCCCTGGCTACACAGATGGGGAAAACCTTATTTCCTTCTTTATATTATCAAAGGCGGGCCTCCTCTATCTGTCTCTGTCACAGACAAATCAGCCCACCGCCGTCATCACAGCGGCACACAGCATCAGCGCGTGAGAGGCCACAGGCTCCTTCCAGAGGCCAGGCAGCGAAGCCACAGGGCTCGGGCCAAAAGGGCTCAATCCCCGTCTCCCCCGTGGAACGGTAAACAGCAATCTGCACTGCTGAACTCCTCATCCTCTTGTCCAAACACATCTAAGGATTCCTCGCCAGTGTCGTTTGATTGACAGCGTCTGTGTTGGAGGGCTGGGCGTTGTATACCCTGGATGTCAGGCCTCAGCCAGGCAACTGTCTGTCAGTGTGAAGGTTGTGGAGTGGCGAGTGATGTTAAAGGAAGGAAGAGAATAGAAGCAGGCGATGGGGGAGGAGGGCCGGGGGAAAACACTGCCTCAGGAATCACAAAAACTCCTCTGACCCACGGGGTTTGTCTGCTGGCTCTCCACTTTTTAAGTTTCTGGCACCGATAGACTCATTGTTAGGGCGAAGAACTGCCACTCTTCGTGTTCGACCCCTGCTCCACGACCTGAACCCACTCAAGCATCGGGGCTAAGAGGACAAAGGACGAGCTCCCGTCCACGCAGCAAGACGTTAGGTTTAGCTGCTCTGTCACTTTAGGTAAAGAAAATGCTTAACGCCTCTCATCTTTTTCTCCCTCTGCGTGTAGAACGCTCAGGAGTTCAAAAGCTATGTCAAGAGAGCAGCGCCAACGAGGCGAGGAGTCGGCGAACTGTCGGAGGGAGGTTTGAACTCGTCACGAGGGGGGAAACCCAGTGGAACAGACACCATCGATCCAGTCGCGGTAGTTGACATGGAGTCCCTGGAGACAGAACGTCCTGTACTGCAGATTAACTGACGCCTTTGTTCCCGAGCTACAGCCACCCACCGCTGTCGCACACTTAGCACGGACGTCACACTGCTCGAGGATTCGTTTGCGTTCGGCAGCCACGGACGTGAAAACGGTCTGCAGAGTCTGGCTACGATCTGTCCCTCTTTATAAGCCTCGGGGTAAAGGCCTCCCGCTTTTCAGAGGAGCTTTCACACGTATTTTTCTGTCTCTCTCTCTCTCTCTCTGTTCCTCTCTCACTCTCTTATCAATGCGACACAGATTCTCCTTCCACATCTCCCCCAGTCTTCTTTCATACCTTCCCTCTCTCCTTTTCTCACGCTCTATCTCCATTTGAAGATGTCACTCGCTGCCTTTTAACTGCATTTCTCCTCCCTGGGTTTGTCTCGCAATAACTCAGCCCCGCATGTATCAAAGTCTGACTATACGTCGAATAACTATTTATCAGAGGAGACAAGGCTTTCGGTACGATGCATTATTGCACCACGTCCGTACAATATATGCAAAGGCCATTCGCAGCCATGCATCACTCCCACAGTCAGACTCTAAAACAGCTGTCGAGATGCAAGGTTCAACCCGCACCGGTCCATCACAAGGCCATCACGCACACGGTCAAACCCATTCAGACCAAGATTAACACCCAGGGGCAGTTTTGAGCCACTCATGGATCTGTGGGCACTCAGTCAGGACTACAAAGACCTCCATGACCATGTTTCGAGCACTGTAGCTGTATACATGCACAGAAAAAGAGCAACATAGAAAATGCTAGAGTTCTGTTTTCACCACCTGTCAAATGTAACTGATAGGTGGGCATTTCATCTCGCCTCATGAGAAAACTACCCGGCGCTTTTTAGCTTGGAAGATGTTCGACTATCTTCAACAGTTATAGTTTACCTCAGCTCGTTGTCATTTCATGTTGGCCAGACAGCGTATAATTGGATTGCTGGAGTTTGTGTGCTCTTAGTCCACACTATAGATCCCTGAGTCAGAGAAGGAGGATGTAGACTCCCGCCCTCTCGGACACTCCCACTCCAAAACAAGGCACTTTAGAGAGGCCAGATTGATATGCCTGGCGTTACAGTGGGCATGCCTTTCCATTACTCAGCAGACTGCAAATTGACCCTTTTCAAAAGTTTTACCAGGCTTTGTGTTGATTCAATGCCAGAGTGTTGTACTCCTTCATCACAAAACATCTGTACCTTCTCTGTCACTGCTTATACCTTTATACCTTTTCAGAACGCCTACAATGGAACATGGCCTCTAACATCGAAAAAAGAGGAGGAAACTGAACACAAGAACGTCCCCAAACTCGGGGAAGGAGACCACAATTGTACCACTAGCAAAGTTCAAGTCACCCAAGCAACTCCAAGCATCAACACAGCCAACAGGGGAGTTGATGATGAACTCTTACATTCTTTAATTACTGTAAAAGCATATGCCTAGTTTAGTTAATAGATTATTGTCTCAGCCTTTTGGACGTAAAGGCTCCTGCGAGTTCAGGGGCAATCCGGGTCAGCAGGAGTCACTGGGACTCCAGGTGCAGAAGAAACAGTCTGTATGAGTCTTAAAACAGAGGACGTGAGCACCGAGTTCAGATCAACACCTCTCCTGCTCTGCTAGACCATTGTTAAGGGTGCCGAGTGCAGAAAGCTACAATTACCCTGGAGTAATCATCGACCCTAAATTGAACTTCAGCACGAACACAGATGTAATCCGCTGGAAAGATCAGCAAAGATTCTATTTTCTACAGAGCGGCAGAGTATAGTTGCTGTTGATAAGAGATGCGTGGTGCTTTTTCGCCGATATTTCATCCAGTCAGTTATCACTTTCTCATTGCTTTCTTGGTGTGAAAATCTGCAGTTCGAGCCTTTTGACTCTGCCCTTTGTATCCTGCGCCTTCAGCCATGTGCAAAAGTAACCCGATTTACCCTTTGTGAGAAAGTAATATGACGTCAACGTTTCTGTTTGCGTGGTTTGGTCGTTGTCCACGATTTGACCATCCAGCTAGCTGACATCCAACTAACGGAAAGACTTTGGATTGAGCACGCAGAGGCGTCCAGAGTCTCCAATTCAATCCACATCGCAGCGTTGGGGCAGCAGTGCCAACGCCACCGTGCCACCCAAACACCGACTCACGACATCCAAACACTGAACCAGGCCTCCGAGCTCATCCGATAGATAATCAGAAACAGGGTCGCGCATAGGTTTGATTATGGACTGTCATACTCCATCCACTTCAAGCGGGAGTCCCAGAGGCCACACTGTGGCAGACAGTGGATCAATTACCCCGTTCACACAGGCAGCAGATTTCTCCTTCCATGACACTGCTATCAGAGGGTGACAAGCCTTCATATTTGTGTTTACTGTGAGATTATGCGAGCCCCCTCGTATGAGAAAGGAATGTAAATTTGAACTCGGTATGAATTTATGGATGTACTGATTCAATTTGAACTACTGTACTTGTTTGCTCTCCCAAACCCCCACATCTGGGAAATAGGCCTCGCTATACGCCCGGTTTAACTGCTGTGACTAATGCGCTCCTCTCTCCGACTTTCTGGATTTTTTTTTCCCTCATCTGTTTTCATATTGGACAAATTACCCACACCTCTGAACACCGACTGCAGTGCCAAACAGTGAATTATGTAAAAAAAAAAAAGTTTACTTCAGCTACTGTCACATCACAGCAACTAGCACAGCAACAACAGTAGCCACGGTCCGTTTCCCACACTGAAGAGTGATTTCATGCGGTGCATTGTGGGCGGCGAGATTTGTGAAATCGCGGGGGTGGTCTATTATTATGTCTATGATTAGAGGGAGATCCTGAAGTACCCTTCACCTCCCTATCTGCAATCTCCCACAGTCACATGGCTGCAGCCTGGCAGAGCAAAGCAAGCTGGCTTGTGGGAGGGAATCAGGTCCACACAACCTTTACCCACAGTGCAACGCTAACTTCCAATTTGCTGCTCTCCGAATGCAGCACATCGCCCACACGGAGCACAGTGGGCAGAATCTGTGCGAGTGTGATCTCCGCTGAATTATAGAATTGGAGATTAAAGGACAGATTGTTCAGAGTGACGCTCGTATGTGCATTCAATGCGTGCGTTGTACGGTATTCATAATAACATGTATGTACTATTTGATGGGAATGAAGGCTGCTTCATTACACAGACCACTAGAAATGAATAGTTTTGATCTCCCAAGGGCACCGTCTAAGTGTAGGAGGATCTCCTCCTCCAGAGCCATGCTAAAATGAGGAGAAATAAACAGCTGTTATGAATTTCATGTGTTGACTCCCACAGCGAGGTGCCCACATTCCTGGATTCACCATTAGAGATTTGTCAAAACACCACAGTAGTTAGTTTAATGTGCGATAATGATCTGTAAAAATATGTCAGAGAATGAAACGTTATCTTTTCAGGGGAAGAGCTGCTTCATCCGTGGACGGAAACTCCAGCCAAGCTGTGTTTGAACTGGAACGACTAAATTTGGGTTTGCTTTAGAACACCTGTATTTATAAAGCCGTTCTAATCAGGCAAAGCATTGATCACACATCCAGAATGGAAATGTAACCAACGTTGCTAGATTCTACCAGCTGAAGTCATACAGACGATGTTGCATGCTAACGGCTCGATGCAGAAGTGTTTTTTATACGAGTGAAGTAATCTAATTTCAGCATTTATTTATGCAGGGAGGATTCGCTCAGCATGGATGCTATTTCTTAAGAGTGCCTTGTTTCATATTCATAGTCTTACACAGGCTCACACTTGGAGCTCCTCAGTATAACTGAGCATCTCTAATGAAGCACTTGCAGATGATAAAGGAAAGTTTTTCTCATTACTTCCTCACACTTTTCACCATCTTCTCTGGGTTTTAACCTGTCAATTTATTACACTTAGAGGTAGTAAATTACACAACACCAAGGGCATGTTTACGAAACCAACCGCAAATCCTGGCTAAGGATGATACATTTTGCACTTTTTACTGGGGTTTTTGTCTTTTTTTCCAATGTTTAATGATAATTTCCCCTCAGAGATCAATAAAGTATTTCTAATTCTAATTCTGATTTTGAAGGTCAGTAACTTTAGACTTCATGGGATTATGAGAGACGAATTGAGATTTTGCGTCACCATGACAAAGGGTAAACTTAAAATCTGACAGGATCATCGCTTTGATGTACTGTGAAATATCTGCAAATTCATGAATGAGTGGGAGAGGTGAGAGCGAGAAAGATGCCTGAAAAATAAACGATTTATTTTGTTACTCTCATGTTTTCACTGTGATCCGTCAAGATAAAAAGCATCAATTACCGGATCTGATGATGATACATTTGTTCTTGAATTCACAATGTTGTTGCCCATCATTATATTACGGTTTGTCGTTTATTCATATAGTTCAATTGCTGCGTTCCACATCATTTCAAAGTGAAACATATTTGTGCTTTAGTACTCTATCTACAGCTGTAGTTGTATTTTTCCTTTCAGACTTTGTGAAATAATGGAATGCATACTTGACAATTCACCTGTCCTCGCCCGTAGTGCCCTCATGTCTGCAGAGGTTGCCTGATAAAGCAGAAGTCAAAGTTCAGTTCCTGCCACCGCTAAAGCGACGACCCACAATGCAGCAAAGCCGGCCGCGGTGGCCTACCTGCACGCTCGTACAGCTCGACTGTGCAAAGCTCCACACAGACAGTACAGCGCACAGTTTTTGCATTCATTTACACCTCCCAGATCACCTCTATTTTTATCTCCCTGTAGAAGTGCCAAGCAGAACAGTAGCAAGCCTGCAAAAGTCAGCTGGGTGACTGTTTCATCGCTCAGTCAGCGGCTGCCTCAAGAGAGCACGAGCGTAGCTCCTGCAGGAGCAACTCGCTCCAAAACACGGAGGAGGAGGCGGAGGAGGAGGAGGAGGAGAGGGAAGTGGAGTTTAAAGGAATGCTGAAGAGGAGGCAGGAGGTTTAAAGGCCTCGACAAGGTAAACAGAGAATAATCAGACTTCTAATTAAAGGCAGACTCGGGCCAGCTGGCCGGCTGACCCGAGTATGATAGTGACATTTTGGAATTAAAAAGAAAAAAAAACACAGCGTAGGCTTGAAGATTTAATGAGGGAGTCTTCTGCACTTCCTTCTCCCGGCGGGGAGTGACCTTTCAGAGTCTCTGGTGACAACGTTCCCTCCAGATTTATTGGGTCTCTCCCTCATCTGCACTGGAATAAAGAGAAGAGTTGCCTCACCATCCAGACTGTGACCTTTAATTTGACACAGGCGAAGACAAGTAGGACGCACGTCGCCCGGACGACCAGCACCGTCAAATGGAAAGGGGACCGGTATTGGCAGAAATGGGTTGAGGAGCCCGACACCTTGTTGTGGTGCCTTTGTTGATCGCGTTCATTTCCATCAGGTTCTTTGTTGGTGCAATGCGTCCGCGTGTGTGAGCTGAATGTTGTAGGAGCCCAGCAAGAACCCAGACAAATGAAAGGATCAAAGAGACACGAGTGACATCACGGCCACGGCCTCCACCTGGCCAGCAGTTGGCCGTTCACGTCAAGTGTTAATTAATTAAACCAAGAAGTCACTCTGCCTTATGTTAGGCGTTAAGTCAGTGACAGAGGCAATTTTGGGCTCTCAGAATGTGAGCGTGGTGGTAAACCAGCGAGCCCCGTCTAAACACACATTAATCCAGATTATATTAATGTAACATACACGTTCAATTTGGGCTCACGTTTATGGCATCATTGCACGTTAACAGACCAAATGTTAGAAACATGCACCCATCAACGTGGAGCTGAGACAAAGCCCATTCTCCAGGATGCACAGTGTTATTTATAAACAGAAATACGTATTCTGCAGATTCCTGCTTGATCGGGGAACTTTTCACATTCATGAAGCGTCTTTCTTAAATTAGTCCAAGCTCCAGGCGTTCGTTTACACCTTAAGAGAGAGTTTACATGTTTTAATGACAGTAAGCCAAAATTAGCTGAGTGTGTCACAGAAGGTGCCGATGATATTTTTTTAACAGCAGTTATTCTAAACCTTCGTGATACAGTGTCATTATCTTTGTCTGTTTGTTTTGCATTTATATTCATCCTGGATTGAATCTTGTCTTAATTCCTGCTTGACGTGAGCCGTGATCACTCTTCAACTTATTTCAATCATCTGAATTAATAGTTTGCTATTTCAGGTTTCTTTGACTTTGGTAGTCTTTTACCAACTAAAGTACTCATTTTAAAAAAAACAAAAAACATTTATAATGATGTCAGCCGTGTGAGTTTTCCTCTTGTGTCTTTAAAAATGTGTTATTCTTGTCTTATTAAATGTGTTATTTGATTTTCTACTCGATAACAAACCATCAGTTCTGCGAAAGAAAATTTTAAAAAACAACGATGGAATGATATTTTGCTTATATTTGTGAATTAGTAAATATTTTCTAGTAAACTGGTGACAAATAAAAGTGATCAGACTTCATAGGGTTAATAGTTAGTAGTTATAGTAGTTGGATAACTTATAATTATCCTTTTGTATATACGGGTGTGGCTGTAATACACAAAGATAATATTTTCATGCTCCATAAATGTAAGAGGTTTCCATAAATCCACAATTAAAAGTATTTTTCTAACCCCTCAAAAGCATATGTAATATTTGTGTTTATTAAATGTCAGATTTCTTTCTGACATTTAGCAGACATTTAAAAAGTTCAGTTCAGTAGAGTTCAGTTTGTTATTAATTAGTCCCAGATGGAAACTGATTTCCACAAGATGAGAAAAAAAGCCCAATTAAACACAGCACGACATCACAACCAGAAAAGGCATTTGTCCCACGTTTGTATAATGAAATGCTTTCAAAAGTTTGTCTACTTTTCTCAAAGTAGTTAAGGAATTTAAAACACTTGTACTCTTTACAAAGAAGTTGTGCATTAGACGTCCTGTAGAATCTCTCATTTAATACACATTTGCAGCATATAAGTTCATATTTTATCTTTTTTTCTTTCAGTTCATTTAATTATGGAATCTTACGTTACTTGGTTGAGCGGTAAGGATCATGGATGAAAGATGGATATTTAACATACAGTGGGTTTTTTTTTATGTTTTTAGATGATTTATATTAAATGTGCAGTCATAAATGGGTCTTTAATGTTATTTTTCTCAAACAACAGTAAACACATAACACATAATCCAAGGTCACATTTGTACCCCATTGTTGAACGATCATGCAGAAAGGATGCCTACTACTGGTTGGTTGAAGTAACTGCATCCTTGGATGTCATTAAATAGTCCATCCGTACAGTAGCTCATTTGATATTTGCTTTTCATCTCCTCCTCTGATCTGTGTTTTAACTTACTGGTTACTTACTAGTTCAGTGTCTTGCTCAAAGGCCAGGCGGCAGGCAGGACGAATGTTTATGCACAAACACACGTTGGCTGCTGATTTATGTGCTTATTTTTGGAACGTCCTTCCGATCAGAACTAAGCACCCTCTCAGGTTTTATGGGTTTATTTTGTGCTTGGATAAAAAATAATGGACACATGCAGGTCACCTAGTTATGACATCACTGAAAAAAGAGCCAACAGGAGAACAAACATGGGACATTAAATATAGCCGCATGTGTTTTGTGTATTGAGCCCCGGAGAGGAATTTTCTGGTCATTGGTTCTTTTGACAACTGATTTTATAGCTCATACGACAACAGGGGCAGTGGAGAATTGTGTCTATGAAAATGTCAGAATTTAACTATTTAATCATTCTGGACGTTAGCAAAGCAAGGGAGCATTTCAGTGTAATTATAGTGTCACCGTAGGTAGCACAATATATACTCAAATGCGTACAAAAACAATCATATAGTGTCATAAACAAAGAGCAGGAGAATATTGAGGGGAGAGAGGATCTAATTGGGGTCATCAGCTTTATGGTCTTTAACGCTGTGTTTAGCCTTTACATGCACTAAAATTCTCACCAACCATCAGTCAGCCGTTGAGCAGACCAGCCTGACAGACATCAATGAAGCTGCTCTTCTGAGGCCGGCTTTAGACAGAATAATTAATCTTGTTTGAAATCATCATGCTCGGTGTCACCTAGCAACCTGGATTAAGGACGTGACAATACAGGCCTGTCACGGAGGGGTGTCTATGCAAATGTCTCTGTGATGGAGGGCGTGAGTGTCTCGTGTAATTGTAACCAAAATGTAGATGACACATATCAACTCCAGGCAACGCTGTCACGTTTGATGACATTTTACTATTTATAGAGGCACCGTGAGGCGTTTTCAAGGCATTCATTCATTCATTCATTCATTCATTCATTCATTCATTCATCGGTCATGGGTCTGATTCTATGTACATTTTGCACATTTCACGCTTGCACCAAAAGCCTAATATCCCCAAACATGATTTAGGTGGTCCCCTCTCATGGAAATGAGCGTGCCTGTATATTGTACAGGCACAGTGTGAATTCCTTCACATTCTCTCTAATTAAGATCGTTCAGCCCCACTGACTGCTTTCTAACGTTTGGAACCATTAATCAGAAAAAAAATTAAATTGTCATCTATGTTATTATATTGACAGAGGTCTGATATTGATAACCTTATTTAGATGTACAGGTGACAGCAATGGGACAAACTGTCTGCACTGTATTAGCAGGTTTGTCCAGTAAAGAGAGGATTAAAGTGAAAGGAGGATTTTAATAACTTTGATCAAGAGCTAATGAGCTCCATTAGCTCTACCAAACACCTGATTAAAAGACAAGCGGTGTCCGACTTTTAAAGAGGATACACACACACACACACACACACACACACACACACAGTGGGTGAAACCATTCTGAAAAGACAGCTTCCATCTTTATAATTCACTGCCTCATAGCTACAAAGGCATAAAGTACAGTGTTGGAGCCTGACCCAGCATCCTTTGGATTAGAGGTCACACCCTGGTCCCCAGTCTATCACAGAGCTTGACAAACTCATTTACACCTATGGGAAACTTCACCTTTGCTGCATTTCTTTGGCTGGAGCAGCTGCTCCGATTTTCTCCCACAGTCCAGATTCAAACCCAGGACTTGATCGATGTAAGCCGACGACGCTAACCACTGAACCACTAGGCCTTTCACACGAGTACATATAAATCTGATCAGCAGTGTGCTCTCTCTCTCACACACACACACACACACACATAAATTGCAAGATGCCAACTTTCGAGCCCAGTAGCTCAACAGAAGAAGACCAAACTGTCTCTCAACAAACAAGTGGAAATTGCAAATGGCAGTGTGTTCAGGTAAAAGACTGTCACTGAGTTCCTCATCATGTTTACTCGTTGAAAATTGGGGAATAACAGGCTGTCACATGGTGACACATCAGCTTTTGTTATAGAAATTACTTTGCTCTTCGCCCAGCTCTCTGATGCTCGGCCTCTCGGACAAATTGTACGCAGATGGCAAACTAAATGGAAGTGCCTGTTCGGCATGTAGCTCTACTCACGCACAAAGAACCAGGGCAAATAGGAATCCAATTATCGAAGGCAAATAATGGATGTCTCATTTAAGATGTGCAGCCACAGTAATAGCAGCACCACAATTTTCTCCAAGCCAGTGCCTATCAAAAGCTTCTTCTCTTCAACACTAAATCATCTGTGGCTGTGTACTGCAAATCATACAAATCATTTTCAAACCGCCAAAAATATAACAATATATTATTAAAAGGAGGCATGTGAACTTACATGTAGCGTAGGTGTGGGTTCTGAGCAAACGCCCGGGCCTGAATCACCCTCAGGTTGCAATTCATGATGGTTCTGGAAGAAAAACGTAATGATCAAATATAGAACAACACAAAAAAGGTCAAAGTACAAAGCTGCATGGTAAATAACTCAATCAATGATAATTTGATGATTTATGGTTTCCCTTCCTGTTCTTGATACATTTTATTGCTGTTGTTTTTAATCGGGTTTTTTTCTAATTATTGGTGGTTTTGATCTCTTTTCAACTGTAATACTAATTTGCGCACAAAAGCGAGCTGAATTTTTGAAGAACATAAATAGTATTGTAAAGGAGAAGAAATGTTAAAGAATCTTTGAGATCATTCACTGTAAAGTGGTTGACACTGTTAATATCTGTTAGTCCCGATGCTGCAGCGCTGCACTGTGATTGTTCTTCCAGTCTGAATGTTACATTAACACTGATGATGCTGATGCTGAAATACAATCTTCAGCTTGTAGGAAGACCAGAAAATGTCTTTCATTGGAGGCATTTCCATCCACCCAGTCATTCATCCATCCACTCACGCATCCATCATCATCCATCCATCAATTCATCCATCAATCCAACCATCCATCCATCCATCCATCCATCCATCCATCCACACATGCATCTATCATCATCATCCATCCATCCATCCAATCACACATCCATCCATCATCATCATCCATCCATCCATCCATTCATCCATCCATCCATCCACCCAGTCATTCATCCATCCACTCACGCATCCATCATCATCCATCAATCATCCATCCATCCATCCATCCATTCATCAATCCAACCATCCATCCATCCACGCATGCATCTATCATCATCATCCATCCATCCATCATCCATTAATCCATCCATCCACCCAGTCATTCATCCATCCACTCACACATCCATCATCATCCATCCATCATCCATCCATCCATCAATCCAACCATCCATCCATCCATCCACGCATCCATCCATCATCCACCCAGTCATCCATCCATCTATCATCCATCCACCCATCATCAAACCACTCACCCATCCATCCTTCCCTCCACCCCTCCCTCCATTCATCCACCCCTCCATCTACCCTTCCATCCATCTTATACTCCCATTAATCTGTGCAGCGGGGTCCCACTTTGTGATGAACCTTCAGGGAACTCGATGAGGAACCATCATGTGGTAAAATGTGTGTGGCTCTTTCGTTACTGTGAAAGCTAGTGAAACATCTGATTAGAGTAAGCGTCTAATACGTTCCCTCGCTGTGTTAATTTCTATCGTGTGAACAAACTGTGAAATTAAAGGCATTCTCATTTTGCCGGAGACCCCACGAACTCCTCTGAAGGATTCCTGGAATTTCCTGCACCCCAGTTTGGGAACCACTGTTCTCGGTTACAGTAATGACTTCTAATCTTGTAATCACAGATGTCTCTCCCCAACGAAGCCATTGACATCATCAGTGAATGCTTCATAACGCAATGTGTGGATTTTACCCAGCTGTTGGCGACGATTAGCTACTGCAGATCTGATCGCACCTCTGCGGTATCTGACTGGAAAGTGGCGTTTTACCACCTGACACCATTTTCAAACTGGGGTATCAGGACCTCAAAGGGTCCTTGAGAGGGTTTCAGGGGTCCTTAAGAGTCCTGTAATATCGAAGGCGTTGGGTCTGGGTCTGGTCCGTCCCTGCAGTCATTCCATCTGACCGAAGCTGCGCTGAATGTCGATGCCTGGATCAAACCTTATTGTCCATTCGTGCTTCCTTAGCGGAGAGACTTTTTAAAGGGGAGTTTGTTCAAGCATGTCTCGTATATTTTGCACTGCACTTATGATCTTGTAGATGACTACTATCACAAGATGAATTCCTTTAGCTGCCAATTCACGCCCCAATACGGTGACTCCTCTCTTTCCTTAGATTTTTGTGATTCACAAAACGATACAAATATTTGGAAATATAGGCAATTAAACGCCACTTAGCTGGACAGATAAAGAATAAAATACTTTTGTGCACAGAAATGCATAAAGAACAGAACAGAAGGCCAAGGAACATTTAATTAACCGTTATTATTGTGTTCCCAGAAGGATGCCTAGGAACTGCTTTTAAAATTGCAAAATCTACTTGAGCATCAGCATCAACCATTTTAATTCTAGGACAGCTAAAAAAAAACTAAAAAAAAAACCATATTGTGGAAGATTGCAACCGGCAGAAATATTTTTATTCTAAGAATGTTCCCAAATGTTGATTAACGATGAATTACAATTTCAGTTTTGGTCCTTTATGTCACAGAGGGCTGCTATAAAGTTAAATTGACAGTAAACTCATGCTGAACTACATCTTTTTTTAAACTATCACTTCGGTTAGGCTGAATGCTAAAATACTAAGTGAGTCTATATCTGTGGGTTTTTGCAGAGAATTTTAGAATCATATGATTCCAGATTTATGGCATCATTTATCATCATCACATCATCCAAAAAAGATCGGGCACAAGATTATCAAAGAGAAACGTAAAAGTAGGTGCTGTAGCGGTCTTTCCCTCAGACGTTCGCGCTGCTAACAGCCCCGGGGACAGACTTGACAGACACCAATGGCTCTGACGGTACAGAAAAAATATATATATATAAGTATATAAATGTAGCTGCAGGGGTGGGAGAAAGGAATGAGAAATTTGGCTGCAGCATCACACGAGGTAACAACCTTTCCTGCAAAGGATGGACTCCAGGTTGAGGAGGAGCTGGCGTCCTCAGACAAGGCATCAGGAGAGAGGCGGTGGTAATGAGAAAAATGCTAATTTAGTGGTGGAGATATTGCACTCCATCTCCCTGATGATAGATCAGGGAGATCAGGGGAGAGGCTAGCTTTGACTTTGGAGGGCAAATGGTTCTCTGCACAGGAGAAAAAATAAAAAGTCGAAAAAAAAAGTAGGAAGACGAGAACTGGAGGAGGTATTGGAGAGGCCCAGCGGTGGCTAGGAAAGGGTTGGAAAAGGTAAGAATATCAAAAAGTAGGGATGTAGCCAGGATGTCTCATTTAATTTTTCTCTTCTGCTTATTAGTATTATGTGATCAGAGGCTAAGCTAAGTGAAGTGGATGTTGGAGCGGCGTGCGAGCGTCGAGAATTAAAAGCTTGTTGAATTAAAAGCTTGGGTTAGGATCAGAAACGCGGCCTTCGCTCCGTGCTCTCTCTCTCTCTCTCTCTCTCTCCAACCTGAATAACACCTTGTCATCTCCTCAGAGAATTAGCTGGGATTGTGTGTCACGTTCACACAAGTACCACACATTATCCCGACGCCTTGATGGTGATGCTGCAGCTGCAAACACTTATGTTCCAAGTTGAATTATGGCTGCGCTGTGCAGGAGAAAACCTCTGTCTGTAAGCAGACAGACAGCCTGATGAGAGACAGAGATTAGCAGCAGCACTCCGGCTCTCCTGGTCTACACAGAAGGACCGAAATGAGAGCATCTCCACTTTGGCCCATCGCTCCCCACCACATAACGGCGTCAACACTCACAGTCTCTGAAGTCCGGTGTAGAGCTCCATATCCACATCTCTCAGAGTCTGCAAGCCTGTCCAGTTCTCTATGTGTCTGCAAGCAGAAAAAGAAGAGAGTGATAAATGACAATTTCCTGTTGATGGAAAAACAAAACAGGAAACACGATGGAGCAAAAGCCTTTTTTTTTTTTCCTCCCCTCTCCCAACTTGTGAAATCACCGGCTGTGTGCTCTCAAAGTTTTTGAATCTATATTCATTTAAATTGCAATTATTGGAAATCTTTTGACGGAGCGCACGCTGCTGCCTTCTGATAGATTTAATTGCCAAAAGGCAGCTTCTGAAGCTTAAAATGGCTGACAGACGAGTGTGTTTGGGGGTGGCTAAATAAATGCTGCAGACATCTTCTTCTAAAAGCGATGAGACTCGCAGGGAAAGCTGTCCTGTGTCATGGGAGAAAAGACCCACAGCTTGTATCTTGAAATTAGCCGTAAGGTAAAAAGAGCATCCGAAATGACTTGTTTATCTCCATAACCACGTCCAATACTTTGATAGCCTCTTCACATCTTCTGTTTTACGTGGCCTATATCCAGTAGCTGTTTACACGATTAAGACTGAAGAACTAAACGCACAAATCAGGGTTTAGCTTCTGAGACGCTGTAAACAAAACTCTGCAATGGCCACAAATGAGACAGAATATTTATACCAGCTATTGCTTTAAAGGACGTCTTTAAAGGTCTGCAACGACTTGATTAGACTTTAATGTGGAGGAGGATTACAGCACTTGCTATGCCATTTGTCTGTGGACTAAGTGGAGTAATGTATTGTAGGATACATGAGTGGGGATGACAAGGACATTCTGATGCATTAACATGACGGTCACATCCTCACGCCTGCTACATGTGGCAAAAATTCATGAACGTGTTTTTTCATCCAAAGTAATGAGTAAAAGCACTGTTTTGTTGTTTTTCTCCCGATGTTTTGTGTGTCTCTACTTTTATTCCATGATTTTTTTCCGAGTTCTCTGGAACACATCATTAGCTGATAGCTAGCTAGCTAACCAGTTATCTAGCCATGCCCTCTACTATAACATTAAACAATCTAAATGCAAAGGAAATACATCGTCTCAATTAGATTCTCTTTTATTTGGCAAACTGTTGCATGAAACAAAATCAAACACATCCTCCCACCTTTATTTAACTTTGTTCGCGCTGACGATGAAAGGCATTGTTGGATTTAACTAGCCGCCAATTAGCGAGGCTGCATGTGGCGCTTGGAACATTTAGCTCGGAGATCGTTTTTTTATTACAAACATTATTAACAAAAATTAAATTGCACAAAAATATGCAGACAATCAGACAATTAACAACTAGAAACCATCTAATAAGATGTTGGGATGGACGAGGGAAAGTATTTTGCAAATTAAAAAAATACACAACCTAGGAGTTTTTTCACACAAATTAAAATCTGGATTTTTTTTTTTTCTCCCCAAGATGATAAAATACACAGTAGTATTCCGTTTTTGAAATATGAAGATCTGAAATACTGCCCATCCTTGGCTACATGTGAGCCGTGGCATAATAATAAGCACATATTCTTTGGAGTGGAAATGTAGCACTCGGCCACATGAACTTGATTTTAGTCTTTTAATGTCCGTCAGATGTAAAATAACGAGGCAGAATAATTGCAACTTTCTCTTTGTGTACGTCCTCGTAGTGGTGGCAATGGTCTGCGGCAAAAACTTAAAAGATGTTACAAGGCTCTTTCCCAGGAAATGACTTTTGAGAAGTTTGATTAGAAACAGTTGCGATCATAATGTGAGATTGGCCCCGCCTCATTGACTTCATGTCTGCCAACTTGGCAGACATGACAGATTCCTCCAGCAGCGCTCTGCTTATTTACAACATTGTGTGCTGCGTCGGTGAGGGCAGGCACAGAGAAAATGAAGCCATCATTCTCAGGTCATCCGCTGCTATAATATTTTTATTACAGCAATATATTTTTTGCATAGACAAAGTTCGGCGACTGACTTTTTGAGCTTTTTTTTTTTTTTTTTAAAGAGGTACCGAGGCACACGGAACTCTCCGAGGGAACTGTCAAGCGATCGTACAAACCGCTGTGCGATTGGCTCGTAAAAAGTGAAAGGTACGGACTGTGAACATATTTTGAGAAGAGAAACCAAACACAGGTGTCAGGAGGAAACATCACCAACGCATCCGTACGCGTGTGACTGGGGAGGAGCTACGACGCAGTGGCTCACAAAGGTTGCTGCATCTTCGATATGACAGGCCTACACAATTTAATGTTAGATGGAAACTTAAGATGTTTTATAGGGACATTGTTCATTTTAAGTTATAACATACAGTATCTGCCATGGGCTACTTTTTTTTTTTACTTTCTGTTGCTTCCAATAAAAAAATGGTTGCTGGCGTCTGCTGAATCGGGACAATATGTTGAAGGACGATTCACGGCCCGCAGAACGGAAGAACCCATTAACCTCTGCCGCTGATCAGGATCCCGGGTTTGAAACGAGAATTATTTGGCTGATTCTGAACATCCCAGTCTCCCTGAAGAAATCAGGCACATTTAAGCCTCGACTATAAAAAGGGGCCGTTTCATCTGGATTCAGTCTGGATGGATGCACTCTAATGAGCCCCTTTTCTTGCTGAAATTTCATTTACAATTCGATTCAAATTCAGAAACGTATAATTTGAATAAAGCTTTATGAATAATTGTATTGGCAAAGGAAGCCGATACGATTATGGTATCACTGTACAGTCATTTTTACTACTGTAGCACAAAAAGAGGAATCTGGTTTCTGTGGAACGCCGGCAGCTGTTTGTTTAAACTAACACGCCGGGCTGAACACTTCTGCATTTTTTTGTGCTGCTCTGTTCTAATTGGCAATGATGTAGCACAAATTTAGCATCAACCATGATTTGATGTATACAATATGCAACATTACCAGCTTGCATGTGCCAGATAATAATGGTAAGAGATTGCTGCAACGCTGCGATATGAAAAATGTATAACTATGTAATTTGTGCGAGCTCAGAATGATTTCATTTGCAAGCGCTGCTTTTTGCTCCGTGCTACGATGATACACCATCCCCATTTTCATCAACAGCAGTCAACAAACGGCACAGCGGTGCAGGCAACACCTCCCCGAGGACCTGAACACACTGTCTCTTCTGAACCTCTGATTGTCCACAGCATGTTGAATATGTATGTGGATTAGACAGCTGTGCTGAAGATGGATATGAATAACAAAGATGCTATGATGATACAGAGGCATTCAAGCGTTGTCCTGTTATTCCTGAAAGAGGACGCACAAACAAAATGGCGTGTTAAATAGGATCAAAATTTGCAGTGTAATGGAGATGTAAACATTTTGAACTCTGGAGCATTCGACTGGACGAGCTTATCCAAAGGGAAAAAGAAAATGTGACATTTTTCCCCTGCAGTAAGATTGAAGCGGTAGAGGAAGAAGATTTACAACAGATTACAGTGTTTTTGACTTTGTTTGCTTTTGAGGTATTTTGTGATAAATTACTGGTCAGCGCACGGGAAAATGAACAGATGAAATAATGCAGGCAGGTTTACCAGCATCCCCCCCTCTCACACACACGCCTACGCTACAGCTACCTTCAATCTGGTTTAGAAAATGGCCTCCAACAAAGTACAAAGTGAATTGGGTGTCAGAGTGGTTTAGTGCTGGAGGAGAAGGCCCTGGAAGCAGACAGATTCCATCCCAGTAACAGCCATCTGTTCTCCTGAAGAGGCCCCGGGCGGCCGGCTGAACCCATACCTGCTATGTTCTTCCGAGAGGCTCCGGATTTCAGCACCGATCTTCCGTTTCCTTCCATCTAAGTAGATAAATGTATCGACCAACTGTAAAGAGTCTGAAGATGAAAGAAGCGGATTGGATGATTGGATGAGGAGTCACGGAGTGGCTCTCTGCTCTCCCCAGGCAAGTGCTGCTCTGGATGGAAGTTCATTAAGGACAAAAATACCGAGCGGGCTTCCAACAAAACTGAGCCGCCTTTATCTGCCAGTCAAGATTTGAGAGCGTGCAGAGACTGCAGAGAGCAAACGAGGACAAAACTGTAAGTGAAACTGAGGTTGCAGCCACACGCGAAATTACAAGATTTGCTATAATTAAAGCCTCAGTTATAATTATTGACCGTGTACTGTACATTTGAGTTGAATTTCCATATTTAAAAGGAGCGCCCGGCTGCCCTTAGGTATCTCATATTAAAGCACCAGTATATTAAGATTAAGGACATGGTCCTTAACCCTTAAATCACCGGGAAATGAATTGGTAATTGAGTTCACGAGCAGTTCACGGCTATTTTAAACGATTGGATATAGGAATACATTCATTAAAGTGGTTTTTTTAATCAAGTTTTTTTATTAATCAAGAAAAAAAACATGATAGTGACCCTAAATTAATTAATTCATTTAATATTTACATATTCATTTTTATTTTTCATTTATTTTATTAGTTTGTATTCTGCTATAACATTTATTTTTATTCACTTATTTATTTATTTTTTATACTATGTTATTATTTTATATGGATTTCCTCAAAATGCATCCTCATCATTTTGGCATCTTTCTTATCTTGTAATTCCAGTAATTATGAAGATGGACCCACTGGTTGTTACCTGAGGATTCAAGAGGTTAAGAACGATTATTAAAGGTTATCTTCATGCAGAGAAAAGTGTGGTTACAAATTATTTAATGATGAAACGGAAGGTTAAGATGACTGATAAGGCGATGATAGATTCCTCCTGTGAAGCAGAGTTTACGTGGGGAATCTTCAAAGTTAGGAGTTTAGACGTGTTGTTCCAATAGCAGAGAAAGAAGTAAATGAACCAAAACAGAGGTCGAGCTCTGCCTGTTGGCTATTAACCTGTGACAATCAGCCATGTAATATTTGGTCCAATTACAGCCGGAGGGAGGTATCAAAAACAGAAACAAAAGGACAAAGTTCATCACGGCTCCCTGCACAAAGACGAGCGAAGAGCCTCCATCGGTCCACCTTGGAAAAAGTCCGTTTGCCCCGCACGCCGTACTTCATTTAACCCCGCAGTTTAAGTCGGACGACACCGATTGTACCTTCAAACGATCGAGAATTTGTGTCACGCGCGGCTCAAATTTTACCGCCCGCTGCTAAATATTGGCTGAACAGCTCTCAGGAAACGTGTCTGGATGTGACAGCAAATCAAACATGAATTAAATTTTGTCATTATTTTCTGTTTTTGTTATTCCTGTGTGGCGCTCCGTCTCTTTTTAACGCTGTCTACGGCGGCGTGGGCCCATTTTGGTTGCAGAGAGAGAGAGAGAGAGAGAGAGAGAGAGAGACTGCACACAAATGCTGCTTTTAGAAGTTTAATTGTTTGCATCTAATTTGTCGCCTTGCATGCTCATGAGGCAGCAACACAGAGACACTTTGGTGATTGAAATCGATTGAGATAAAAGATTCAAAAATCCGTTGAAGACGCGCAGCCGTGTCCCCGCACGCTCTCAAATCTCGACTCAAAGATTAAAAGTGAAATTCATTTTGTGCTCCCCGATGACTTTTTGTCATTCGTGAATTTAATGCACACTTTGGCAGGAGCTCCTCTTTCTCTGCTCGTTCCTGTGAATATAATGGCTGAGACCACCTGGGTCAGTCCATATTAATGAATATAATTATGAACACGTGAGCTTTGCGGCAATGAGACGGATCTCACCGATACATTCGCTCGGTCACATCCTATGAAGAAATGTGCGTTAATGTAGGAACACGACAGCGGCGGTTCAAACACCAAATACCTCCTGTTTCCTGCTAATCTCCCCCCGATTCCGCCCCGTCTTTGCCACATCGCTGTCGGTGTATGATTTACGACTCGGTTTGGGATGATCTACAATGCTCGAGCCACCACCTTAATGGGAAAATGTTTAATAAAATAGAATGTCTCTCGTGTGTTCCTGGGATATTGATCTGCATCCTGCCTCCCCCTCTCTCTCTCTCTCTCTCTCTCTCTTCTCACAGTAGCAGAGCAGCACTCCTCTACAAACCGAACACGTCAGAGTGGGGGTGCAATTGTGAAGTAGCACTCCTCTAGATTAAAGCTCGCTGCTAACATCAATCAGACAACCTGTTTCTTTTCCCCGTGTTTTTGTTACGCTTGACTCATAAGCGTCTGCGAGCTGCTCTGTAACGATGAGGCCAGGACGCATACGAAAAGGGCAGAGAGGAAGTGGAAAGACAGAGGAGAGGAAGCTATTTCATTATTTCCTCTCCACACACTGCAGCTGGGAGGCTGGAACAGTCACCCTCCAAACCAATCACGAGGTACATTTGGCATTCAAAGCTTGTAAATTGGAATCAAGTATTACACTGATCTCTTCGGTTTCGCTCACTGAGACAAACCCATGCCTGTTACCTCTATGCAAATGCAATCACACGCACAGGCAGACAGATGTACCGGCTTCCAACCTAATGTACGAACCTTTGAAATGATATCTGCCTTCCATCTGTTGGTCACAATCTGATTTATAGAATGGCCTCCAGCACAAATATTAATATACAAAGTCAACAGGGAATTTCATTTGTGTTCAGTTTTTCGCTTTATTTCTCCGGGAGAGGCTGCCGGAGCTCTGCGGGCAGCTTGACAATAAATGCCTTGCTCGACGGCATCGTGACACAGAGTGCTGCGGGGGCTTCGCGTTCGCCTCTGCGCGACGTTCACGGGCGCGCACGCTCGGTCGAGCCGCTCCCGATTGAGAAAAATGTGAAAAAAATGACTCGGCGTACCAGATAGAAACATCACAGAAACCAACGGTTCCACCCCTCCTCTCCGCCGCACTTTAGCTGCAAAAATAGAAAAACGCGGCAACAGCAAGCTGTGACAATTTGTTTCAATTACGTTAACGGCAAAGATGGCGAGCCGGAGAATACGATATTGATATAAACGTGACAGACAAAATTGACGAAATTACAGCTATATTAAAAATGATTCCCCCAGATAGATCCGGCTCCTAGAATAAAGGCTCGTTTTTCTCGCAACTGCAAGTGAAAATCCATGGGGACAGACAAATGAAGGGAAAGCAGCCCAACAAAGGGACTTCAGTTCAATGGAAGAATAAAGGGAAAAGAACAGCATGAATGAAATCTGTATTGATTGTTTGAGTTATCACAGTTTTCCCAGGGATTCATTATCCGGCGAGGGAAAGGCCCAAAACCACACCGTGATCGGCCCGACGGTCTCTGGGGACCCACGGAACTGGGAAAAAAAAAAGAATAAAGAAGCACTACAGTTCTATTGATCCTCACACAGAAACATATAGACGTCCACCTATTCTCCATTATGTTTACAATCATTACGTTTAAATCTATCAACGACCGCCGCGCGCTTCGAGCAAACACAAACACTTATTTTCATAAAAGTAATTTATATTCTAATTAATGATTGTATTTCCAGCTTTGGACTTGGAAACCCGACACAGTAATAATCAAATCGACCAGATTTTTTTTTGGCTTCCATTCAGGATGCAAATGACCGCAGCGTGTAGTTTGTGTATAGAGCTCTATCGGTTTTGAAAACACGCCAGCGCCATCAGCTCCTCATATTTGAACAAAACTAATATTCTCCGTCGGTTCCGTGTCACCGGTTTACCGATCCAGTCCGTGCTAGGAGCCGCATCAGGGTTTGTTTTTTTTTGCCGCAGATCCGGCCAATCCGCTGCAGTTTTGGCAAAGCTGAACACCTCTGGAGCACCGGTCGGCGCTCTGAAGGGTATCAATGCTTCGCACGCGACTAAGCTCAAGCGTTTGTGCCCAAAATGAAAATGACTATAATTAGTGTGTCATTTGCCGAGCGTCATCGGGCCACCGTCCTCCCAGGGTTTAGCCGACTTCACGCAGGAGTTTGGCGACAGCGACTCAAAGGGCAACGGATCTGCAACGGATGTCACTTTCTACCCAGCGCGCTTCTATTGGCACGAGATAATAAGGACATCGCCGCTGTCAGCCCGCAATTACCATTAGACCGTGAATGCTTTCTTCATTTTCAGAATGCGACACTCCCTTCGAGTTGACGTGTCCGGAATCGGTGAATGTATGCATTACATTTAGAGGAAGTCGTCTGCAGTAACGGTGAAGAATCAATTTATAATTCCCGGAATCAAGCAGTTAAAGGGGAAGAGCTGTCACTTTTATTTTGGATGGCTCATTTTGCAATGAACCTTTTTTTTATTAAATGGCTACATCCCTTAGCAAAATTAAGCAATAAATCTCTGCGGTGTTTTGGATCATTTGAGTCAAACTAAAACAAACAATTTCACGGCCTGTTGCCAATGGCAGCGAGGAGAATCGTAGATGAAACAACAGCACCGGTTTCTTTCAGCGTTTACGTGTTTCACACCTTCAGACGACCGAACGGGCGCGATGAAGAAACACGCTCAGGGACGGAGAGAAATGAATAATAAGAAAATCTATGAATGTGAAGCTATGTTCAAGTTATTACAGGCATGCTGAAAGACGAGTTATCCTCCCACTGTTACATTCAAGCCTGTTGGTCATGACGAACTACATGAAAAACAGGTTGAGGAAAGGCAGAAGTTCTCAATTAAAAGACGATAAAAACCTAGGACCATTCATTAGACTTTCTGCTGGTGTCAGCACTTTCACTCTGCTCGCTGTCCTGCACATCATTATACAGCTTCACTATATGATGTTCACATGGCTCTGGACCTCTGCCAGCAATCACATATGGCATCCATGTCTGAGGGACGCTCAGGCACGGACATACGCAGGAAACGTCTTCTTCTTCTCCTCGTCAGATTATACTGGACGGGGACAGGGTCGAACCGGAGACGACCGTCCCCGTGTAGCTTTGCTCGCTCCTTTGGGTGCCATTAACACAGCAAATGTTTGGCAGTTTGGCGAGTCTGGCGTCGTGACGATGAGTTTGCCGGCGTAACATGGTAGTCAACACTCTAATTGTCCCCTGTAGACGTCCACTGTGTGCCGCCCTTTGCATGTCTTTATGATTCACCTACTTATCAGCTCTCCATCGTAATGTTAACAACACACCAAAGCCCATTTTCAACCACCGTCGCAACGGAGTGGCTCCGGAAAATAATCCTCCCGCTTATCTCTGCTTTGATTTTAAAGCCACGCATTAACATAACAAAGACGGGAAAGGAAGGAGAGGAGAGGAAAGGAGTAGAAAGGGGGAGAGGAGAGGAGAGGAGAGGAAAGGAAAAGAACGGAAAGGAGAGGAGTAGATGGGGGGAGAGGAAAGGAAAGAGGAGAGGGGAGGAGTACAAAGGGGGAGAGGAGAGGAAAGGAAAAGAACGGAAAGGAGAGAAGTAGAAAGGGGGAGAGGAAAGGAAAGAGGAGAGGAGTAGAAAGGGGGAGAGGAGAGGAGAGGAGAGGAAAGGAAAAGAACGGAAAGGAGGAAAGTGGGAGAAGAAAGGAAAGGAAAGGAAAGAGGAGAGGAGACGAGTAGAAGGGGAGAGGAGAGGAAAGGAAAGGAGTAGAGAAGGGGAGAGGAGAGGAAAGGAAAGGAAAGGAAAGGAGTAGAAAGGGGAGAGGAGAGGAAAGGAAAGGAGTAGATAGGGGGAGAGGAGAGAGGAGCAGAAGGGGTGGAGAGAAAAGAAGAGAACAGGAGAGGAGAGGAGAAGGGGGAGATGAAAGGAAAGGAAAGTAAAGCTGATTAATTGAGTCACACTACAGGTGGAGA